>CAJNDT010003094.1:7500-25544 GCA_905221615.1 Symbiodinium sp. CCMP2592 | reverse complement strand
CCACACATGTAGGCAATCCTAACCTTCTCTTTGCTTGTCGGTAAAGACCTGCCTCCATCTGTTCTCCTGCCCAGGTAGGCATGGTCCCAGGAGTGCACTGCATGCATGGCCGCACGTAGTGAAAGCAAACGACTAACACAGCTGACTCTGGTCTCTTGCAGTAAGTCCAGGGGCACCGACTGGGTGCTTGCTCAAGTTTGCCTGGGGTGAGCTCGCAGCGTAGAGACTGCCACCCGCTCCAGACTGCTCACCAGCTTGGCCCGGCCCTGGGTGCTTAGTGTCCCTGCACCAAGGAAACCCTCCAAAAGCCGTGGCTTTTGACCGTGAAGACAGAAGGGCGAGCACCCCAAACTTGAGCCACAATGTCCTCCCTCGTAGGGTGGGTCCGCGTCTGGCGTTGCTCAACCACCCACCACAGGGGGACGTACCCCCTTGGCGCGGTGGACAGTTCCCCCGAGGGCCGAGCCCTTTCCGGTGGGAGCTGGCAAGTCCCTTGGGTGGACGTATCCCCTTCGTGAGGTGGATTGGTCCCCCGAGGGCTGAACCCTTACCGGTGGGAACAGGCAAGTGGGAGTGATGGACCGAAGAAGCACAGCTACAAAGCCTGGGATTCACCTGTTTGGGGTCTCTTCAGCACACAGTTAGAGCCCAGGACTGTTTGCAGACAACTACTTCTCCGACCACTGCGGTCACTCGAGCCAGACCTTGAGCCAAAATGGGATTTTCACACCCCCTCTTGGACTGATGCGGCACCTAGTGTCTTTTGAGCACACTTTACAAGCTCTAGACCTAGCTTTTCAGGATAGAACCCTGAATCTTTTAATTCCACCTGTACATGTTCATGCACTTGGTCACATTCCCTTTTAGGAAACACTTTGACCCAGCGTTTACTGTTCGTGGCAAAGTACCACCGTTTAAACACACAGTCGTACGCACAGCGGTCTACCACAATACCCTCAGAAAGCCCCAATTCTGAAGCAACCTGAAGATACCGCGGGTCCTTCCAGAGGTCGTTCTGCAGAGGCCACTCTTGAGTCAACAACAAGCGTTCACTCCGAGCAACCGGTTTCAACAAACCTTCAAGAAGTTCCCAAGCACGCTGATGCAACTTCTTCTTCTCTTCCCACTTCTCTTGACTGTACTTGCGCCACCCGCGGTAACGCAAACGACACCCAGTGGTACAGGGAGTGGAGATATGGCAGTAGATCTTCGTCTTCAAGCCACAACTCAACACAGAAAACAACTCCTTCAGAAAACACTGCGTCTGCTCAGAACAAAAGTCAAGCTTTTCAGTGACGCCCACATAGGCAATCTCAAGCTTCTCACATGCCTTCTGTAAGGCACTTTCTTCCTGGCAGAACAGTTCAACGACCACAAAGGTGACCTGGTTCTTCGCCACAGCTTCACACAGTGAAACGTACTCCTCAGGAACAAAAGAACGGTTTACCGGCTCTTCTGCAGTCAGGCGTTCCAGCTCAAACTCACCCAACTCGTCTTCAAAAGAAACCAAACCGGTTACCTCGTAGAGGTTGTCCAGCTGCTCCTGAAAAACCATACTCTTGGTCAGGCCGTCGGAGGCATTATATGCTCCGGCCACAAACTCGAGGATCACTCTCCCCGACTGAACCATCTGCTGCAGGAAAGCACACCGCAACTCCAGGTGACGAACCCTTCTCAAGAGTCCCTCCATTGAAGCAATCGCCTTTGCCGACTCAGAATCGGTACAAATCCGGATCCAAAAGCTTCCGGTATCATCCTCAGGCAATCCCTCCAAAAACGACTGTTGAAGCAACCCTGCAAACAAAGCCTCTTTCACAGTCTCTACCAAAGCACTCAATTCAGCCTCGGCACTGCTCAGGGCCACAACCGTCTGTTTACGGCTAAAACTCTTCAGCAGGTTGCACTGCCAGCAGATAATCGCCCCACTCACAGAGGGCAAATTCCAGCTAGCATCACAGAAACAATCGATCACACGCGTACTTTCCGAAGGGCGATAGTTCACCCACTGTGCCGGGATCCGCTGAACCCGATTCCCAAGCGTGAGAATCCAACGCAGCACAGCTCGAATACACGCTTCACTTCTGGAGTCTGGGTTGCTCTGGCTCCGGGCCAGAAAACCTACAACAAACTGCAAATCAGCTCTTGTCAAAGCTAGCCACGACAGTTTGCCCAACACGCGCCGGTAGCGCTGATAGGCCTCATGCGTGATCGGGGTGGATTCCAGACTGGTCCACAAACGCTCAAGCTTGGGGAGTTTCGCTCCCTTCGTGATTTGATACTCTTCCGCACAGCTATGGAGCATCCCGGGTTTGAGTCCGAAGTACAAGTCTCCGGTCTTCCTCTGATAAATGTTTCTCCCAAGGAAGGAGATCACCGATTTCTCTCCCGGTTGAAGCGTTCCCGTGCGCTTCATCTTGAACACTTTACTCAGTTCCTCAAACACTTTCTCAGCTACACTCGCAACCGTGCTGAAAACCAAGATGTCATCTACATAGGCCAACACCAACACAATGGCATCCTTGCCTTTCTCCTTGATCACCTTGCGATACACAGTGCTGTCAGCAGTAACAAAGAAACCAAGTTTTCTCAGTGTTTCTCCTAGCTCACGAAACCAAGCCAAAGGCCCAATCCGCAAACCATTCATGGCACGCTTCAGCAGACAATGCACACGTTCACCTGACACTGTCCTACAGTTCTCCGGCAGCTTCACCACCTCAGTAGAAAACAGCTTAGCCTGCATAAAGGCCACAGAAATATCTCCCGAAATCACCTTCCCTCCGAAATGCGCATACATCCCCAACAGACACCTCACAGACTCTAAGGTAGTCGTAGGAGAATAGATGCCATCAGCTAAAGCAGAGGTGGGCCCTTTAAAGTCACGCACAACCAAACGGCAGCGCACACGCTTGTGCCCGTCCTTGTAGTGCAACACCCACCTGGTGGAAAGCACTCTCCTCTTAGCTTCCCGCACAAGGCGAAACGCCTCCTTCTCAGACACAACCTGGCACACACCAAAGTGGTCCAGTTCCTCCATTTCAAGACGCATCCCTTCCCCAAGTTTCTTCTCCTCAAGAACCTCCCCAGTATACTCATCAGCAGCCCCAGAAGGAACCTCAACCTTCACCTTGGACCCTCCAAACTTCAAAGTAAACTCCAACTTGGCCGCCCTAGACCCTTTAGCGTCCTTTGCCGCGAACACAACCTCAGGTCTAGAACACATGGAGTACAAAGCATGGTCCTCCAGCCAGCTGATCGCCACCTCCATGGGATCATCATCGTCGGCCGGCTGCATGTCCACATCGTACAAAGGTGGGGCCTCGTTCTCTCCTGCAGGGGGACCTTCAGGGAGTACCTCTTCCTCCTCAACTGGAGAAGGATCATAGTCCATAAGCTCATCCTCCAAGAGCTCAGCTGGAGCCTCCGGCTCCGCACTCCCCCTCTCAACTAGATTACCCTTAGGCTCTCCAGGCTGAAAGGCTTCGGGGGGCTTCAGGTCTAAGGAAACAGGACGCTCTAAAACGTTGTCTTGCCTAGAAGGGGCACCCGAATCAGCGGCTTGTACCACCAACTCCTCAGGATACAGGTAAGGCTGGTCCGGCCGAAAGGCCGACATCACCTCGACCTCATCAGGCCGATCAAGAGGGAGCACACGCACTCCTCCACCATTGGGCTTAGCAGGCCCTAGGTACATACACGGGATGAGGCGGCGGCCTCGATTCTCAGGCTTCTGCTTCGCAGGTTTGGCAAAACCCTTGCACCCAAAAGGAAACGTCTTCGTTACTGGAAGATGTTGGCGTCTCAGCCTTTCAATTGGCGTGGTTTGCGACTTCGAGGTCGCATGCAGGTTCCTGGTCCTAGCAACATATCTCAAAGCTTCCTTGTACAACAAACCACCCAGCCGGAGCTTCTTCTCCAGCGTAGTTTCTAGCGTCAACCAATTCACCCAGAAGGCTTCCTTCAAGTGTCGCACACCTACCTCCACAAGCCCTTTCGACTGCGGCCGTCCTTTCGGCACCGCGTCTATGTGCAACGAGAGGCCTGGGTATGAGCGGTCTTTTCCCACCTTGTTCCAAAGCGAGATCAGAGACGCTTCATTATCCATCCTCAGCACAACATGCTGACCTTGAATACCTGCGGCGGCCAGCTCGGCGTTTATACACCGTGCAACATGCCCTGGATCACCTCCTGTGGGGTAGGGCACAGCGAAACAATATCCGCTAAGCTCGTGCACCACAATGCACACTCTCAGGTCTTTCGTAAAGAACAAGAAGTCGCTTAAGAAGCTTGCTTGCGGAATTGAAGGATCTTTGCGCCTTCGCGCTGGAATCACTCCTCGACTGGACACACACAAAGAACACGACGGCAGATAGGGCTGATGGCCCCGAGCAACGTGCTCCTGATACTCTTTATCCTCCAGTGGAACATGAAGTTCCCCTTCTTCAGAAATATCCCCAGCATCTTCAGCAGCAGGCTCGGCTTCAACAACCGGTGCTGGAGCTGAGGCTTGGGCGGGTTCCGCCTGCCTTGGTGGATCACCATCCGGAATCAACTCTTCATCGGAAATCGTCACTTCCACCGGAAGTCCACGCATCATGCACAAACGGTGTGGCGGCTCAGACACTTTCCCTAAGCATCCGAAGACCTCAAATGTGACCATGTTTGCTAAGACCTCAGAATCCAAGGCCTTTAGTGTAAGTGCTGGAAATACAAGGACTTGGACAATCATGTAAGTTGAATGAAATGCATGTCAATATATATGATGTATAAAATGTATTCAATCCAGGAAATGCATGTCATTCCCTGTATTTCTCAATATTCATATGTTGATATACAGGTCAAACAATCAGTATATATGGTCCAAAAAATGTGTTAATAGGTTTGTTTGTTCTTTCCGAAATGCTTTAAAAAATATTCATATCCGATGCAGATTCGCTGAAAAGATCAGAAAGATCAGTAAATAAGTATGTAAAATGAATCAGTCGTAGAATACGTTTGCAAGTTCTTTCCCAAATGCTTTGAAGATTATTCATATCCGATGCAGATTCGCTGAAAGGATCAGAAAAATCAATCAATAAGTATGTAAAAAAATCAGTCCTAGAATAAGTTTCAAGGTTATTTCCCAAATGCTTTGGAAATTATTCATATCCGAAGCATATATATATATATATATAAACGTCCAGCATTCTTTCGAACTTCTTTTCCTGGCTTTGCAAACCCGAAGGTAGGCCTTAGGCCGTGGGCACGGGTTTTATTCCCGGTGGGTGCCCCACAAATTCTGGTGAAGAAGACTTTGGCCAGCTCAAACCTCCACCTCAGGGAGAGTACAGTGTTCAGGTTCAGGGCTCAGGGTTTAGGACTGAAGGGTTCAGGCCATATATATATATATATATATATATATATTTATTTATTTAGAGAGAGAGAGAGAGAGCTGTAGGGTTGCCGGGCCTGGGTCTGGTTCACGAGTGGCATGTCTTGGATGAGCCGATCCAGTTGAGACATGCTGGGCTCCTCCATTCTCTTGATGTCGTCATCTTGGATAAGGCTCCGAGGGAAATATATGTATATATCTATATATACATAAATTAATTCAGCTAAAGGCGAAAGCTCCTGCTATGTATATATATAGATAGGCTTCACAAGAACCATTATTATTATAATTATAATCAGTTCATATGGCATATGTATTTACATATTTATATATCTTTCTGTTTCTTATATATTTATTATATATATATATAATATGCAGCCTAGCGACAGAGGTATGGGACCAAATTCCCGAAGCACAACAGCAGCTCGTCGAGGGCCATGACGATGTCGCATAGCTTGTGCTCCAGTGCATAACCCATAGCGGATTCGATGAAGCGGTCGCATGTCCTCAGATGCCGAGAAACAAAAATCTTGTCATCTTAAGCTCCACCCGCAAGAAATACAAAACGGAGAATATGTCAGAAAGTTGAATAGTTATTGATAAAGGTTTGATTTCACGTGACAAGGTCACAAACAACATATATATATATATATATATTTATGTATAATATTATGTATAATTAATAATAATAATACTATATATATATGTATAAATATAAATATATATATTTATTTATTTATATTTATTTATTTATATATTCTATATATATATATATATTGATATTAATGTATATAAAAAGAATCATATATTATACTCATATATCTATATATATTATATGAGTGCTTGGCCAGATTCTCTGGGTTCGACATGCCCGTGAGGGCTACCACCGTTGGGCAAGTCACTCTCGTCAGGAAGCGATTCACCCACTTGCCGTGAGGCGTATAGTTGCCCATGGCAAGCCAATGCAACCGGTCCTTCTCTGCAATTGGCAGTCCGTGTACCAACACTGTCATCCTGTCCCAGCCATGCCGTTCCAGGTCGTTGACCGCCTTTGCAGCTCTCGATCCCCAGCCGAGCAGCTCCATCTTCACCATCCATGTTGGCCCTGCCATGCCGAGAGGTAAGAGTGGGAAAAACCTCAAGGCACCAAAATTTAATTAACTGCTTGAGCATCATATATTTGCATGTAAGCAGGCATGTGACACTTCAGTCCTGCTGCAGCCCCCCGTGAGTGAACTGACTGCATCCGAGGGGTTTGGGGTTTAGGCTTTAGGATTCACGGGCAGGGGTTTAAGGTTTAGGGTTCAGGGCTTCAGGGTTTCGGGTTCAGGGGTTTGGGGTTTTGGGTTTAGGGTTTACATCTATATATATATATATATATAGATACATATATGTATATACATATACATATATATATATATATATATATTTCAGGAAGTCTCGGATGCAGGAGAACTGTTTTCACGAGCTCGCTATCTGCTCCGGAGCTCTCGTTCATGCACGTGCAAGCATGGCCCGCCAGTGCCGTCAGTGACCTTGCATCAAAGCCTGCAGTCGCAGCAACTGCTTGGAGAGGATCTGATTCTCGACCGTGCTTCGATGCGAGGATTTGGCAATATCCACAGCCACTCCAAGAGCCCCCTCTTCAGCATACGTATGGAAAAACCTGAAGTTATAACTTCAGCTGCATATTAGCTGGACTGAAAATACATATAACAAACTCATATATATATATATATGGTAGTCGCTGGAATATATATATATATATATATATGTATATGTATCTACCAGCTACAAGATATGTTATCACTTATAAACAGTCGCACCATGAAAGGAATTGTCCTTGAGTAATATATATATATATATATCATCCTCGTAGCGGGTCTCGGCAAGCTCCATGACCATGTGCTGCAGCATGTGGTGCTTCGGTCTCAGGCTCCACATAAACCTTGGGCAGGGTAGAAGTACTGAAATTTTTAAATAGATGGATACCGCCAGCTTCAAAAATGTGGGGAGAGAGACAGAGAGAAAGAGAGAGATAAATATATAAAAAGACACAGACCCAAAACTCTTTTCACATAGAATTAGACAGAATATTAATCAGCTGATACAGGTGCGGGTTGGTGGAGGTGGCTGCACAGTGCATATAGGTCTCCAGGAATCGAAGGCCCAGGCTGCGGATTTCCACGGCTTCCTCGGCATCGATGGGGATTCATATATTATGTGTCATGCACTTAATATATATATATATATATATATATATATTTGTTAAGATGCAACTTTATTGTATATTAACACATATATATATGTATACATATGTTATACATTACATACTATTTAGCATATGTACTTTATTATATATTATTACTATTTCAGAATTATTATTACCATTATTATCATATAATTATTATATCATTATCACTATCATATATATATGCATATATCTATAAAGGTATAGTTTAAATAATATATAGATATATGTATATATATATGTAATATATCTTTTATACTATATATAACGAGTATACATATATATATATATATATATATATATCATATTCCAAAGTTTGACAGAGAAGCCTCCTCCGTCAAGAACCTGTTGCCTTGCTCCACACGGTTGTACAGCTCCGACAGGAGATGCACACAGAGACTCGCTCTCAGGAGCTCCAGATCAGCTGGTGCTTTCTTGCTTTCCTCTGAGAGGATAGCAGCCAGAAACGACGTGATGATTCTGCTGTGGTGGGCCTTGGACTGGTAAAATATCTGCTCCAGGTCGGATTTCAAGAGAAAGTGTCTGAATCGCGGCATAGCAACCCTGACCTTCACTTGCTTTTGCCAGCCTTTGAACCTAAGGAATAATGCCCGGAGAGCCTGATCTTTGGTCAGGCCGGCACCACACACTTCCCGGTCCAGCAAGACTTTCATTGCCGAACCATTAGCAAAAAGACCAACTCCAAGATGGGCCGTGTGCATCCAGCACTGCTTAAGAATGTGCATGCTAAAACCTGGCATCCAGATAAGCGGCGAACTTTCCGGGGAGTCCAGCACCGGAAGCACATTGGCCAGAAAGTCCACATTGCTCCGCCTGGTTCGCATCCAGGCAGCGGAAAGGCCAAATTGGCCGTAACTCATCGGGCCACTTGCCAGGGTGCACTTGCACTTGTAGCACACTTCCTTGCTCGTCGGTGTTGCTTTCAGACCCAGGCAATCAACGAAAAACTTCCAGTCGCCTCGGAGTTCTGTCACCATAGGACTGCCTGGCATGCGAACAAGTTTCTGCAGGCTCTCCACCACGAACCTCCACAGCGGCTGCTCGGTGGATCGGCCAGCACTGAACCGATCTTGCAAGAAAAACAGAGGGAACCTCGAGTAGGCAAGACCATTGTGCTCGGACATCACGAATCCCATGAAAGCTCCAAGAAGATGATCGCCGTATTTAGTAAACTGGGCAGAGTCCCCATACAAAAACAACGGCTCGCTCTCCACAGCTTTTCCAGGATGTGGTGTGTCCAATTTGGCCCAGTATCGCTTGGTGGAATCTGCTTTGGGGGCTAGCCCTTGCTCGTGGAGCCACGGAACGAGTTCGTGCGGGGCGACACAGGGAATTTGCCTCATTGCACCAAATAATAAATATCAACTTATATTGTGTGTTAGGCATACACCTAGGCAATCTATATATATATATATATATATATATCACACACATCTATCTATATATATATATATATATATATTTATGTAGTTGTCTAGCTATATATACTTATATATATATATATATATATAGATAATATAAGACCCAAGATAAAGGATTCCGTGTGACCCTGCACTCAAGGTGCAGCATCGTAGGCTTGCCCTGGTCGTCGAGGCCCGGTGCTTCCACCCAGTGCACAGGCACCTCGTCGTTGATTTTAATTTCTTGTTTAAATAAAACATATGTGTAATTAATGTGTAGAAACGGATAGCAGAATGTTTGCCATCATAGCTGTATTAATTGTATGTGTATCTACTTATATGTGTAGTCATTATATATATATATATATATATGTATGTATATATATGTGTGTATATATGTATATATATATATTGGATGCAAGCCAGGTGTCGGGCGACTTGAACTGTCGAAAGGCATCCCTGTGGATGTTCCCCGCATGCTTGCCCTGAGCTCCAGTAGCAGCCAGTTTAAGCACATCGGGCGGTGTAGCTTTGTCGAAGACCTTGCTGATGCAAGCAGGTTTCCCTGGCTTCTACCGGAGCCCTCCCGCCCTCCCCGACCCAGCTTAACCCTGAAACCCGATGCTGTGGGAGCAACTGCAACAGCCGAGCCGATTAGAGCGAGCTGCCTGCTGGATGGCTCCGCATATGTCCCTCGCTGCAGCCATGGAGATATCCTCAGTTTAAATAGAAATAACCTAAACCCTAAAACCTCAAACCCTAAACCCATATATGTTATTATACACATACTTATGTATTCTAGTCCCCCTGCAAGCGAAGGCACACCACCACCCACCTTCTCCAGCAAAATGGCCGAGATAGGGTCGCCTGCGAAGGGGGAATCCGGAACACTAAACATACTGTCGGATTGAAAGATGGATTCTCACAGATGCAGACACTGCAATCTGGCACTGAAGGATACCCACTTTTTCCCCTCATGGCTGCCGCTGCAGCGAGTCGATCTTCCGTCGGCCAAAACTAGCGATCAGACACCAAAGGCCCCGGCAGTGCTTTGCGACAAATCTGAGTGTGCTACATAAGTACAATAACCGATGTAACAACATGAAGTTCATTATAATGGACACACACACACATGTATATATATATATATATATATCTGCTACATATATATATTAGCTACACATGCACACACACACACACAGACACAGACACAGACACAGACACATATATATATATATATATATACATATGCATGTTTATAAAGTCTAGTGCCCCGGTGTGCTTTAACTTTATATCCGCAATGCTGCTGGGGATGTGACCGATCAACATCGCCGCCTAGATCTAGCCTGCCGGCCCTCACTTTTTCTGCTTGGCCGTCCTGGTATGGATCGTCACGTGCTTGCAGGCATCCATGTACTCCTTGATGCTCTGCTCGAGGGCCATCCTGTGCTGTGTGCACATGTCCCAGCTTCGAGAGCTGTACACATTCTCGAGGCTGTACCGCTTCTTTTCCATATCCAGGCGGAACGGCTCCAGGTCAGTGAGCAAGCTGTCCAGGGTGTTCTTGGGCCTTTGCACGAAGATACATATGCAAAGACTGACAATAAAATGTACATTTATATATATATATATATATATATATATATATAATGTAGATATCATTATTACGTGTATATAGATATATATATACACATATATATATATATACACAATATATATATATATATATATATATAGATATATGTACGTTGTGAAGCTATGACCAGCAGGGCAGGCTGCATACTTAAAAACCATATATAATCTAGAAGAAAAAGCCCGAGGCACGTGCCGGCATCCTCGAGCTGCTTCCGCCAGCTTTTCGCTTCGAGCACTTTGTTTGCAACTTTGTTGAGGATGGCTTGGCAGAGCTGTTGCTCGCTTTTGGGCTTTGGCACGGGTGTGGTGGTTTCCTCGCCACCCTGACATGAGTAAATCACCAAAATTGGGTTTAGGGTTGAATGGGGTCTAAAGCTATACGTGTATATATATATATATATATGCATATATATATATATATATATATATGTGTATAGGGATGAGGTCTTAAGGTTTAGGCTTTGTTTGAGATTCTGACCCGCCTTGCCGGTCTTCTTATTCTTGTTTCCTTTGCCTCTGCCCTTTCCTCCTTTCTTGTTGCCAAGTACGTCCTCGGGCAGCTCTCGCCTCTCCTTGATGCTCACCTCCTCCTTTTCCAAGTCCACCAGCATCTTCCTTATTATACATGACTAGTTGAAGTTAAATTCAAACCAGGTAAAATATAGCCAAGTCGGGTTTTTGATTTATGTCCATCGTTCATGCGGAGACAGGATGAGCAGGCGGATGATTCAACTCAGCTTTCTTTATAAACTGGCAAGCAAGCTGCAACAGCCTCTTCGTGGCCTCGCAATCGAGGTTCCCCTGCATGTTGAACTCGTACTTGGACTCGGTCGAAGTCCGCTGGGACTCCTCAGCACTCACCCAAACCTTCACCAGTTCCATGTCCTGCAGGGCTGCTACAGGATAATATATATATATATATAGTCTATATATACGGTACACTGAATATTACATATATATATGTAAACCGAAACAAACATGTACATAGGTCAACTACAATATATTTATATATATAACCTAAGATTTATAGGACTACGTATATATATATATATATATATATACAAATACATATATATATATAGTATAATATAATATATATAATATAATATAATATAATATAATATAATATAGTATAATATAATATAATATTAATATAATATAGTACTCCACACGTACGGATACACACACATATGTATACATAATATATATATATATATATATACATATACATATATATATATATACATATATATATATATACACATGTATATATATATATACATACATATATATATATACATATGATCGAGAGAGGAGAGAGAGAGAGAGAGAGAGAGAGAGAGAGATGAATGTGTGTTATTATTATAATTATTATGTATCTACAAAAGTAGACTCCTGTCGCTTCGGCCAGTCGGGGTGGATCTGCCAGTGCTTGGCTCCCAAGGACTTTTTCACCGCCCGGAGCTCCTCGGCATGCTCTTGGCCATGCCTCGGATGAGGAATGATGTCACTCCAACCCAACCCTAACCCTAAGACCCTAAACCCTAGACCCCTAAGCCCTCAGACCCAACCATACCCTAAACCCTCAACCCGAAACCCTAAATCCTAAACCCCCTGAACCCTAAACCCGGGACTTAAGCAGAAAATAGCAAGCTTGCCGATTCAATTGCAAAGTACTCTTTCGCGATCGAGCCCACGGTCCGCCACTGGTGTACACCGATGCTCTCGCTGCTTGTCGTGCTCTTGTGGCTCATCATCAACGAGCTTCTTTGCCAGTTGCCGGAGCAGCTGGAGAAGACCTCGAACAGGTCCCGCAACACGGAGTTGGACCCTGAGGTGCAATCACAAGGTCCGTAGTTTCGGGGTTTGGTTGTGTGGGTTGGTGTGGGGGGCTTTGGGTTTGGGGTTTCGGGGATTCTGTGCTCCGGATGCAGTCAAAGCTCTCTTCTCGAGACTGTTGTCCTTGAAGGCCAGGGCGGTAATCTCGTCCGGCACATCGCAGCCGCCTGGTGATATTTTCCAATACACAGACACATATATGATTCTTATATCAACATATATATATATATATATATATATTTATATTTATTTTTATGTATGTTGCTACCATATCTGTGCACACATGTACTTGACCTTAACACCGAAACCACTATACCCGGGATATATATATATATATATATATATATATATATATCGTTTGTTATATATATCTTTATCTATATATATATATACATATATATATATATATATATAACCGTTGAATATATATATATATATATATATGTATATATATATGTACATATATATATATGTATACTGAGCCAAGCAGCTTTTGAGCCCACGGGTCATCCGCATCCATGCAGCATGCTCAGCCTTCTCCTCCGGGCTCTTCTCCTTCTTCTTCTTGCCTCCGTCTGGGGCCCCGTCCGAGTTGGCCCGCTGGCTCTGGTCATCGCTCCGCATCTTGCCGACAAGGGTCAAGAGCTGGTCCCGGGACAACCCGTAAAGCTCCTGCCTGCTCAGGTCCTCCAATTGCTTTTCCTCTAGCGAGGCCTGGCTGGGCGAGGCGGTGGGCTTTTCGTCAAGCGAGCTCTGGCTGGAGCCCGTGTGGAAGAGCTCGTTCCTCTCCTTTAAGGGTTGTTAGTAAATATGCATCTAGAGTACATGTTCTAATGCCAGACTTCTTCTGGGTAGATGTCTATATATAACATAAAGATCTATGTATGTACATGTACATATATATATATATATACACATACATGCACATCAGACACGAATGGAAATAAGTCTATAAGACGATCTATGTGTACATGTGTGTATATATATAGTACATATATGTATATACAGCATATATAGCATATATATATATATACATATATATATGGAGAACATGCTTACACTTATCGTAAATCATGGATACACTGTCCCTCTGCCTGGCTCGGGGGGAGCATCTCTGCAAACTTCTGGGTCAACTCGTCGACCTCCTTCTTGCAGTCCTGCCCCGCCTGCTTCTCCTTCTCGGCCTTGTCCATATTATCCTTCTTCTCCTGCTCCATCTGTTCGTCGAGCTCCTTGATCAGGCCGTCCAGGTAGTCCTCCGGGATCGGGTCGCTGTTGTCGACCTGGTCGGCCAGAGATGCGAGACATGTTGAACCCCAAACCCTAAACCCTAAACCCCCTATATTAATCATCCATATATACGGCCGTGTGCCTCAGCAGCAGTGGCCCCAGTCTTCGGAGACGTGGGCTCACGGAAATCCGTTGCCTGCATATATATATATATGTATATATATATATATATAAGCTTAATATACAAACGATGAATATAACTGTATATATAGATATACAGACACATACACACGATATGTATATACAGTACTTGACACCCGCCTTGCCCCTGCGGAGGGAATCCGGCACCGTTGCCTGCACGTGTTCTCGGTCCGTTGAATTTATAGTATATATGTATACATATATATATATATATATTACATGTTGTCGTGTATCTAACCGAGGGCAACGACCTATCTCATGAATAAGACCAGGTGTCTTGTCATATTCACTCTAGAAGGAAACAAGTATATGTAACATGTGTCACGGTACTACAATTGTTAGTCCATGTATATTTTCAGAATTATACATCTAGGTGTATTATATATATATATATGTATAGATATGTTATATATATATATATTATATATATATAGATGAATATCGGCATATAAATATATACATATATAAGAAAGAAAGTTCATATCTATGTATATTTGTATCTTTGATATAATCTCTCTCATGTGCCTTTGCAGCCTCTTGGCTGGCTTCGGCCATGCTTGCAACCCGCTGCAGCGAGGCATCTACGTCCATGATCGCAGGCACCGGGATCGTCACCTGCAGTTTTGGTGTGAAGTATTGTACTTTATTTATAATTTATAAAGCAAATAGATTTTTGAGGTGTACGTTTGCATATAAACATATATATATACAAACACATGTATATATATATATATATATATATATATGAACCTATAGACATATGTAGCTAGACATATATATCTCTTTATACACACAAAGATACACATATACATATATATATGTGGATCACACACAGACTGACACAACCTGGGTTTCGGACTGCTGTGGCTCCGCCGCCACCTGCTGCCTTGTCAGGTTCCGGCTCCTGCAAATTGGGTTTGTGGCCATGGACATGGAACATGTTTACACTGGCTGGGTAACTATCACACATGTCTTTATGTGTTTGTGGTTTGAGCAGTATATTATTGTTGGATATCTATACATATATATGCATTATCTATATATCTATATCTATATCTATATATATATATAAAGTATACACATATAAATATATATGAGCTCCAGGTCCAGGCCAATGGGGAACACGTGGATGCAGTCCTCCACCTGTGTGCTCGGCAGTGTGTCCGGCACGTCCAGTTCCATGGGGTAGGGCAGGGTCTCCGGCTGTCGATCCTCCTCGACTCCCTGCAGGGTCTTATGCATCCATTGGCTATTTCTGTGCATGCTTTTAAGTGTCATCTAGCCAGGTTTGCACTCCCATCGGAAGTTCCTCCAACATGACTTTTTCCAGCTCCTTGTTCAGATCAGCGGACTTGTCGCCTGGACCGAGACTGAAAACAGCTATGTATTGACAGAAGAAGCTACAATGCACCACATGCCGGAAGTCTGCATCTCAAAGAGATTCATATATACATATATATAATATATGCAAGGATACGTACAAATGTATTTCTGTTTGGATTTATATGTATACATACATACAATATATGTCCATCATATATAGGTACTGATATACATATTATAATCATAAACCCTAATTAATGTAGTTACTGTGCATGAGAGGAAATTTAACTATTGTATCTTCTGTTCAAGCCATAGGCATGATAATGTCTATGTGTATATTATGATATGTAGATTTTTGCATATATATATATATATATAATAGACATAGGTGTGTGTACAATATCTATATATATATATATATATCACACAAACATACATATATATATATATGCATATATATATATATATACATATATATATATATATATATCTTGTGATCTGCTTTTCACAATCCATGCCTGACATCACCGTGTCGGCACTGTCCAGCCGGTGTGGCTTGTCTTCCTTCTTCTTAGGGTCCGGAGTCTTCGTTGGGGTCTTCGTGGGGGTCGCAGACACGGCCACGGTCTTCTTCGGCGGGCGGGATCTCTTCCGGGTCTCGGCCGACTGGGCCGGCTTGACCGACTTGGTCGGCTGGGACGACGAAGTAGCCTCGGATTGTTAGCAAGGTCTGGTCGACATATATATATATATATGTACATGCTTATACATGTGTCTATATGTATAATATATATATATATATATATATATATGTAATTATATACACTACATTGTACTTAACTTCCTGTTATATCATAGCTTACTGTATATAGAAGATATGGTACATGACATTACATCATCTCGTGTAATTGTAACTAGTTATATGTTCTTTGTAAATATTAAGACAGGCTATATATATATATATATATATACCTATGTATTCGTACTAATAACAAAACATGCAAGCTTGGCACAGATTCCTGGCCACTCTTGGCAGCTTTCGCTGCTTTGGCAGCAGCTGCCGTGGCCATCAAAGACTCGGGGATAACGGACTTCTTGCCCATCGCGGGAAAAAAGGGCCAGGCTTAGGACTGGAAGTCGCTCGGCCCACAAAAGATCTCAATTGCAGCACGTGCCATTTCACGCAATTTCACGCCGATTCACGCGGTTTCACGCCCTACTTTGCGAGGCCTCAAATTCCAGGGCCCTGAGATTCCGAGGCCTTGGATCCTGAGGCCTCGGCCGGGAGGCGATTCACGCCAATTCACGCGGATTCACGCTTTTTCACGCCGATTCGTCTTCCCGGGATCTTTGATGTCTCGGAACTGGAGGTCCCAAGACAGAGTTGCTCGTGCAAGCATGTATAGATCCATGTATAGACATCCAAAAACTGCATATATATGTACTACTATCATGCATGTAGATCTATATATGCATGATTTCTTCATACATAATAGATACGTGTATATATTTGCATAAAGACATGTTATACATGTGACATGGTATAATACATCTATGATAATGTATGTAATACATGCATACATACATATATATATATATATGTATATATACTGATATATTGTTATATTCTGTATGTATATATATACACACAGGTATACTAGTGTATGACTATATATGTATGTGTGTGTGTGTGTGCATGCATTCTATTATTATCTGTACATATATATATATATATACATGTATAATATATATATATATATATGTGTGTGTGTGGATACATATCAGTATCACATGCAGCAGCAAGATCCGAGCTTTTGACAACGGCTTCCCCCGTGTGCTGTGTGCACTTCAATTAAACTGGGCTCCTAGATCACCAGGCCTCAGATGGGCTGATCATCGGCGAACCTGGAACCTCAGCTATGAAGACCCTACCTTAAACCCTAAGATTCGAAACCCTGAACCCCTAAACCCCTAAACCCTAAAGCGAAACCCTAAACCCACAAAGCCCGCAACACCCCGCCGAAGCCACAAACTCTGTACAAATTAGCGACCAGCAGGAATCCCAGCAAAAACATCCGTACTTCGAGTCCGGGGCTCCTGGATCCAGCGGGGCTCGCAAAAGCTCCTCGTCAGCCCATCCGGCCAAACAAGTCGCCACTTCGAACCTCAGGTTTGAAAGCCCGGAACACCCCAAAGCCACTAACTATGTACAATTCAAAACCAAGCCAGGAAGCCCAGCCAAAACATCCATCGCCAAGCCGGGGCTCGTGGATCCAGCAGGCGTCACTTGGGCTCCTCGTCGGTCCATCCGGCCAAGACCCTCGCGACGTCGAACCTCAGATTTCAAACACCGCAACACACCAAAAGCACTCATAAGTTACTCTCTCTCTCTCTCTCTCTATATACAATCAGGACCAGAGGAAATCCAAGATAACATACACACTGCTAAGCCGTGCTTGAGGAGCAGAAGCTTCACATGTCCCCTCCTGAAGCCGATGTGGGTTCCGCCTTGGCCGTTGACCTCATGGGTTCGCGATATATATATATATATATATATATATCTATTACATATATATATATATACATATATATATAGATTGGACGATTTATATATGTAGATGTGTGTATATGTATATGATGTATGTGTATATGTATATATATACACATACATACATATATGCTTAAAAAAAGTATGTGATGTATGAATATATATATATATACATACATATATATATATAGATCATATATATATATGTATATATATATTTATATATAT
>CAJNDT010003094.1:0-2500 GCA_905221615.1 Symbiodinium sp. CCMP2592 | reverse complement strand
CAAAAACTTTCGGGTAGGAGTTGTAAGGGCGGATTGGGTTCATGGCTTCGGCCTACCATTGTGCATATTCGTACAAATAAAATATATATATATATATATATATATATATATATATATAGCTCAATCCAACATACATATATAAAGATACATAATGTATATATGTATCCAAATATAGATACAAGGCATCCTTCACACTTTCAGGTACATTGCATGTATGTATGTATGTATATGTATGTATGATATATATTTATATATATATATATACACACCTCTACATGATCAAGGACCCTCGCTCTTTTTCTCTGCCCCTGCCGCCCGGGTTCACCTCTCGCCGGCGATATAGCCAGAGCCATCCTGGCCAATCACCACCTTGCCTTTTGGCCTCCATCTCGAGAGGGCAAACAAAGCCTTCGGCGGCGGAACCTCCACTGCAGCCTTGGGTCCAGCAGCCTTGGCTCCAGCAGCCTTGGCTCCAGTAGCCTTCGGTCCAGCAGCCTTCGGTGGCGGGTAGGCGGGCGGAACCGGCCTCTTTGGCATTGGCTTCGTCACCACGTTCTTCGCCTTCGGCACCTTCGGCACACGTGGCTGTGGCCTCGACTTGCTCTTCGCCCTTGCCCCAGTCTCCCTCTTCGCGGCCTTCTTCTGTGGAGCCTGCCCATCCGGACGAAACCAGATGTCCTGCACGTTCCTCTTGGCCCCCCTCTTGTCCGCCTCCTCGACATCCGAAGGGTTCCAGGAGACCTCCTCCTCCTCGAGCTCTTCGTCGAGCACCTGCAGAGCAAATGTACTATATAACAAGTATTACAATAATACATTATATGTGTATATGTATATATATATATATATACAGATACATATATATATATATGTGTATATATACATATATATATATATAGATTTACAGATACAGGTATATAGTAAGTTACACAATATATGCAGTCCAAGCTGCTGGCGACCGGGAGCCACGAGGTCTCGAACCAGTGGCAGCAGCTGCAGAGCCCCGTCGAGGTGGAGTCACCTTTCGCCCGTTTCGGTAGCTGTTCTTTATTTCATAACTATATCAGATGTACATGTCTTCCTGCTGCCACAGCTGCTGGAGGAACTGCCGCATCCTTCTTCTCCGGGGTCATGTTGCCGGGAACGGCCTCGATCCCAACATGCTATATACACGTATTATACATATATATATATGCCTAGATACATACACATATATGTATGTAAATATACATATATCAATTTGTAATGTGTGGTGTATATATATATATATATACATGTCTATACATATATAGCTACTTGTATATACATATACGTATACACACATCTTGATCACTATATTACAACCGCACTAACAAATATCTAATACTGTTGCTGCCAGAGTCACTGGAGCCATTGCATCATCCTGAGGCTCCTCAGGCGGTGGTGGCGGCACCGGAAGCCCAGGAGGTGCCGGCTCCGAAGGCTCGGGCGGAGCTGCAGCTGTCGGCTCCTGTGCAGCCGTGTTTAGCCAAACTGATTTAAGTCATGCATCGCTATATACCATATACACTTCCAAACTTTGTGCGGGTACTGCCTCTGTCTTCGCAGGGATCGCTTCTGGCAGTCCGGAAGCTCTGACGTCATCACCCTCAGCCCGAGTCATTCTATGGACCTATTCTCTGTCCTCTTGTTGTATACTACAAAAGCAAAAAAAACATGCATATGTACATGTAAATATATATATATATATATATATATATATAGAAGCTCTATATAATATCTCAGTCAGTAGCGAGTAAACTATATATATATTGTTTGCGAAGCGGCAGCTGCAGCCTTCGGGGCATTCTTCGGCAGGTCCGGTGCGACCTCTGTTCGCTCATTTGTATACTAAAAAAGTAAAAAAACATACATATGTACATGTAAGTATGTATATATATATATATAGAAGCTCTTTAGATCAGTCAGTAGCGAGTAAACTATATTGTTTGCGAAGCGGCAGCTGCAGCCTTCGGGGCATTCTTCGCCAGGTCCGCTGCGACCTCTGTTCGCTCAATTTGTATACTACAAAAATTAAAAAAAAATACATATGTACATGTAAATATGTATATATATATATAGAAGCTCTATAGATCAGTCAGTAGCGAGTAAACTATATTGTTTGCGAAGCGGCAGCTGCAGCCTTCGGGGTCGTCGCCAGGTCCGGTGTGACCTCTGCTCGCTCATCGTGTGTATATACACATTATACACACGAACACATCCGTATATATGTGGTTCTCTTGCCGAAGAATCGCTAGCAACCATGACATTTATGATGCATAGTATATATATATATATATATCTATACACACATATATATATATATACATTATATATTATATTAATATATCGAAATATATTAATATATAGGGGTAGACAGATGTGCATAAATCAATTCGTGAATTAAGACTGCCTTAGTATCTTGACCAGGTGCATTGGGACCCGCAGGCGGTGGTCCAGGTGCATTGGGAGCCGCAGGCGGTGG
>CAJNDT010003093.1:12500-25549 GCA_905221615.1 Symbiodinium sp. CCMP2592 | reverse complement strand
TGTGTGTGTGTGTGTGTTTGTGTGTGGGTGTGTGTGTGTGTGTGTGTGTGTGTGTGTGTGTGTGTGTGTGTGTGTGAACCTCCCTAGCACATGGGAGCAGAGGGTCACTCCTACACTGTTTGCAATTTTTGCTTTTCAACTTACTCAGACATTGGACATTTACCAAATCAACTGTTGCAGGGGAGTGTGGCACTTGCGTCCTACCACACTCAACGAAGCTGTGGATGCAAGTGGGAAGCGGGACCTGATCAGTCCTGTGTACCTGCACAAAAATTGAGCTGGGGCCCCTGTGCCAGCCCGATTAGAAGGCCCCTGTGCCAAGATTAGAGAGTTTTCAGTTGCCACTTTTTGGCGGTTGATTCGACAACAAACAAGTTGTACGGTTGCCACAATCTGACAAGCTTTTGCAACATGAACAACATGCCTCTCTTTTTCCTCTTGCACTCGTACTCTTGGCCGAATCCATCAGTGTGATCAGCGTGGGTCGATGAGACTCCAGAGCAACGGCTTTCCGTCATGGCGCCGTGGTGACCCTCCGGGGAGACCGGTGATGAACCGGATGTTCAGCCTTCGTTCAGATCGTTCAGATTCTCCAGATGCTACTTTATCTCTCTCTCTCTGATGCTCGCATGTGAGTCTGACATGAGTGCAGGTGCAGTAAGGGACGGCTAATGCAGTAAAGTGCGTCTAGTGAGCAGGTGCTACCTCTCTAGTCTGCCCCGTATTTTACCGCTTCTTTATTCCTCAGGGACTCCAAGGGCATGTGCATCTGACATGAGTGCAGACGTGGTAAAGATGTCTACAGCAAGTGAAGCAGCGCTCTCTTCGGAGAGTACTCGGCCCTCTTCCTGCTCTCCGTCTACGACCTCTCAAATCAGTCCAGCAGGGACAATCAGGACAGCCTGCACTTTGCTTGTGCAACTGTGTTTGTTTCACCCACTTCGTTGTAGCTATGTGGCCGGATTATTTTGCCGCGCAGCCACCAGCAACACCCTATGCACCAACAGCCCGACCGGTGCTTAATCAATTTCACCAGAACACCTGGGTACCGCAGCCACAAAGCTACCCAGCAATGATGCCAACCGGCATTGCTGCCACTCAGCAGCCCACACTGCCGACACAACCCACTACGATTCCTGTTGAGCAAACGCACGGCTTCCCCATGATGCCGTGTGGACACACTGCTCCTATTCCACAGCATCCGACGGTCTACACACATCTCAGCACACCACAACCCCAGATGCCACAACAACCTCCACCCCAGCAATTCATGTCACAACACCCCACCCCGATCATGAACCCTGCTCTTTTGCCTACCCAGCCAACCGCTTTTCCCATGAGCCCATCTGCTTTGGCACAGCATCAGGCCCAACCTACCACATTCAACCTTCCTTTTACACCACCTGCCCCACAACCCCAACTTGCACCTTGCAACATCCCTCCCACACAACCCGTTCCACAATCCCACATACCGCCGCCAACAACAATCCAACAAGCCCCACAACCACACCCCACCAGTGTTCCCACTGCCGATGCTGCACACACTGCCCCGCAGACACCGGCAATGACGCCCCAACAACAACCAACAAACACAGCCAACACCCCTCCCGTCAATACAGTGCCACCCGCACAACCACCCCCAGATACGGGATCGGCAGACACTGACCAGCTCGCAGCACGTACTTCTCCCCATCACCCTCCGCTGCCACGCAGACGACGGCGCTCACCCACACGCAGCAGAACTCGCACCGTGAGCACTAGACGTCGACGACACACACGCAGCCGAGCACGACTTGCAAGCAGCGGCAGACAGCACCGCCGACGCAGACACCACCGATCCCGCGACACTCGCAGAAGCCGTTCTCGCAGGGACACCAGGCGATCTTCATCGACACCTCCTCGGACCTCGGTTGTGCTCCGCAGCTATTCTACAGTGCGTGATGATGATGCCAACAAGTGGCATTACAGAGCCACACAGCCACGTCAAAGGCCACCGACCCCACCCAAGGTCCCACAAAAAACATTGGCTTCGCAGGTTCAGCGCATCGCCCTTCGCATCAAGGGCAGCCAAGCAGCACAACAGCAGCCCCCAACAAGCCAGGGCACATCCTCGCGCCAACAGCTTCGGCACAATCCCCCCAGCTCTGTTCGGACACCTGCTCCGATTTTTGATGCATCCACAACTGCTGCCCCATCGGGTCAGCCAACCCTCGAACAACTGGGCAAACAGAGCAGCCCACCACAGATTGACGTGGCGCCTTTCTCTGAGCTTTATGATCATGAAAAGCCGACACCCCACGCTGTCGACATGGAGGAAGCGCACAAACTCGCCAAAACTTTGGGCGAGATAGCTGCTGACAGCGATTTCAGGCAGGAGACTTTAGCCGAATTCGCGCATGCCGTATTACAGTCGGGCACGCGCTCAGCGTGCAACGAATTGGGAGCAACGCTGACGCCAATATCGGACGGCGTGCATACTATGTTATTCATCCCGTGGGCTGGTGAGACTCGCAGAGCATGCGGCACTCGTGCCACTGACCCACCAGGGGAAACATACATCTACACCGCCGGACACGGCACGAGCATTGCAAGTGCCGCACGCATAATGCGTGAGGACTTGGTCCGCCCAAGTTCTGTCAGCCATTGCTTCGACGACAAGTCCTATCCACCCATTCCCTCTTGCGTCATATACGGGAATGCGACCCCAGGAGATGTGTCGGAAAGCACGGTACATATAGTTACCGATCAATGTACGCGGCGGCCCAAGGGCCAACAGGGAGTGATCGTCATTGGGACAATACGGACTAAGTATCAGCATTACAAGATGACGTATCGAGACATGTACAGAGAAGCCTTCATCGTGGGGCGAAAGGGTGTTGTGCGGACCCCGGAGAAGTGGGGATTCCACTCCGGGCACTTCAGCATCGTTGGATTCGGCCTCATTCAGTGATGTTGATTTCTTCTTCTGTGTCTTCCTGTAACTCTCTAGTACCTTTTCTTCCAGGCCTGAATCCCTGTACACATAGTTGTTTGCAATCAGGCATTTGCTCCGACCCCGCTTTTGAGCCAAAGAAGATTCGATGCAGCTGCATGCTGGATGCCCCGCACAAGTTGATGTGGACGATCAAGCCAACCATGTTGCTCATGCATGTTCCATGTGCAGCTTTTGCAGTCACAGGCAATTGTAGTGCCCCACTGTGCAACCATGTACAAGCCGACACAGCCTCAGTGGCATACAACAATGCCAACAGGCATCATCGGTACAGCAATCAGTACCATGCAGCGTCAAACAACCTCGACCAGCAGCACTCCATTACACCCCATCTCCCCACCACCAGGGATCCACAACATCCCACCACACACCTCATCGCTAGCCCCAACTACTTGGGGTTCAGCTCACACTTACAGCCACAACAACACATTCCCACCTTTCCCTCCACCCCCTCCCCCACCCCAACAGTTTCCCGGCCCAATTTCACCCACCACACTGCCAACCCTCACACCTGCCACTCCCCAACACACATTTGTGAGTCCATCTTCGATGACGACTCGAAACCCCAGCATTTCGTCACATACATTACCTCAGACCACCGCCGCAACCCAACAACAGCAACACCCCAATCCCACGCTTGCAAATCCCCAGATACCAAACGACTTCGTTCAAACACCAGAGCATTGGGACAACAGGCAGCTTTTTGGCCTCAACCTACCCAAACACATTCAATCTACACCACATTCAGTGCATAACCGCACAGCAGGCATGCCAATCGCAACAGCACCATTGGTCGCATTTTTGCGACACAATTGGTCTTCGTACTGTCTGCGGTACGCTGCACATGGCTTCGACATCCATCTTACATGCAGCAAACACGTCAGCGAAGCCGTCTTTACCACTGAACTTATGGGTGAACTCCGAGCAAGGAGAATTGATCTGGACCAAGCAGCCACTGCATTCTGCTGGCAAGAAAAGCTCACACTCGCAAAACGACCAGCAATGTCACACCTCATCAAGGAATTGGTGTTGTACCTGCAAGAGCTGCAGGACCAGTACAATGATGGCAACAAAAAGGACAAGCAAGATGTCAAATCAGACACAGACAACACACAATCGCAACCCACCGAATCTCCAACACCACCACAATCCAGCAAATCACAACCTCATCTCCCACTTCAACCTTCGCAGCCGACAGAGGCAGACACTCTGGCGGCACATCGCATCAGCGACCTTGAAGCACGACTTTCAACAGCACTGGAGACAATTGAAACTCTCCGTGCTCCGGATGCACACAATGAGGCACCCAGCACACCAGCACCAAAGAAACAAAAACGAACCACCGCACCCAGCACTCCCATCAACACGCCCTCTCCACCACCTCTCTCACTTTCCACAATTGAGATTTCCCCCACCACAACCACACGTGGACAAAAACGTGCTACCATCGATGACTCTACACACACCGACACCAGGCCTACCACTGATGGCCTCTCCCCTTTCACCACAACCGCTGCAGAACAAGACAACAACCCGTTACATGCTTCCCCAGCATCGTCATCCACCACAGGTATGCACTTTCCGGGACGCTCCACTTTGGGCGCCAAGCGACAGAAGCAGTCAACTCTTACACCAACGAAGGCGGCACCCCTCGATCCCAAGATGGATCCCCAGCGCATCTTTCAGCAGCCTACAAAAGCCAGTGTTTGGTTTCAAGATCACTTCACTGGCGTTCACTCCGAATCCGGCATCACCAGATGGTTTGGTGCCATAAAAGGCATCAGCGACAAACAAAAAACACAGGTAAAAAGTACCTTGACATTGTTGCTTCGGAATTCCCTTCACTCAGCAACTCACAAGAGCAAACACTGCAGACCGCTGCAGTCGCCTGGGGTGTCCCACCCAAAGCCATCGACAAATTTGGATCCCCAGCACTCATCAAACTCGTCGCCATCATCAGTCAGATGACAGAGTGACTCCGACAGTACTTGATTCAACACCGACAGACACTTGATCACACAACAATTTTCCGACAAAAACAATTCAAGAACATCACACGAATTCTGGATCAAGGCAGATCCATCTTACAATTCGTCGCACCTTTGGCAGAACCAGTCTCCACACAATTCTATCAAATCATACTCTGGCTTCAAGGCCTAACTTTGTTACTTCGCACACAGCATTTCTACCTCAAACATGAGGAAGGACATTTCTCCAACCTACAGAGACTGTTTGCACATTCAAACATTTCTTTTCCATCGTACACACTCTCTTTCTTTCGTCAGCCACAGGTGGTATACTGCAGAGTCACCACGCAACAACCTTTTCGTGGCTACGTTTACATCGGCAGCACAAGTCACTCTCTCACACAACGAGAGGGCACACGCAATCGAAAATTCAAGCAACTTCAACAGCACAAAATTGTACAAGCCGAACTTTCTTTACGATGGTGGCATAAACACAAATGCTACCACCAATACACACCAATTGTACTACAAGCCAACATACCCACCGAGCAATTAGAAGCCACGGAGAACACTCTCATACAACACCACCAATCCAAGCTCAACTTTCCCTACATCACAGCACACATGAAAGGAGCTTTTTCCGGCTTCACAAAAGCAGCCAACAACAAGCACAACGGCACAGCCACTTTATGGGCGAAGCAACGCCGAGGCAAACTACACCACTCCATTCGAAGCTTCACCAACTCCACCTTATTCAACACCAGAAAACGGGCATGGACCACAGTCTCACATCTTACTTCCAACACTCGCACCAGATTCGACACAACGAAACAACTGCTTCGCTCAGACACACCAGCAGCCACAGTGTACGCTTTACACAAACTCTCAAACAACTTACCACGACGCGACCGCAGACACGCTCACAAAGCGCTCAACACCGTCTTCAAGAAGCGACGACTTAAACCACCTCCTGTCACAAAACCCATTTACCTACAGCCACTCTTACACCCCACCTTCACCCAACAACTACGACAATTTTTTTTTTTTTTTTTAACAAGCAACAAACAACACATTCCACCATTCCATCTCCCCAGCACAAAACCCGTCTTCAAGAAACACCCACCCATGCAACAACTTCTACACAATTGGCGCGACGCCCACACTACATGGCAACCCGATTCACCACCACCCTGTACCTGCTCACCATTACATTCACAAGTTCCCCAGGAGCATATTTTCCACAATCACATTGCTATCCAACTTGCAGAACTACAACCACAACATCAATTGCTGTCTGATTTGCTTCTACGGCCGTGATCCTCAGAGATGCAGTGATGGACGTGACAGTCAGCACTTACTTCTGCAGCTGCGCATTTCTCGCTCAAAAATCACATGTCAGCATCGCAATGTTAGAGACACTTGCACAGGATCTGTAGGTGCAAGATGTTGTGAGCTGCTCAACGCATCCAAGCTTGGGCCCATACAAGAGCAGATTCCACACCCTTTGGGAGGGAAGTGCAACGGGCGGGCATTAAAGAGAGTAAGCCTAAAGCGCCTCTTCGATTTGAGGCTTGAGGCCAGAATGGCCGAGGAACGTGCTGCCTGATCGCAGGGTAACAGTTTCCCTGGCCTCCGATTTCTGAAGCATGACTGTGCAGTCAACATCCCTTCTTCAAAAACCGCACTGCAGCAATATGGGGGGGCATTGCTGTCTGATTTGCTTCTACGGCCGTGATCCTCAGAGATGCAGTGATGGACGTGACAGTCAGCACTTACTTCTGCAGCTGCGCATTTCTCGCTCAAAAACCACATGTCAGCATCGCAATGTTAGAGACACTTGCACAGGATCTGTAGGTGCAAGATGTTGTGAGCTGCTCAACGCATCCAAGCTTGGGCCCATACAAGAGCAGATTCCACACCCACTCTCCCAGGACTGGCAGCGACCGCTGTGGCGGTGGCGGCCGCTAATTTGAGAATATCCCGATCCAGCCGAGGAAACGAGACTTGCAAGTATTGCACAGCAGCTGCAGTGGAAAGCTTCAACAGCGGGACTGCATGCCCCACAGGCATGCCGTTTTCAGCCCAGTCCTGCTGAACAAGAGCCACCAGCAACCTGCCCACTTGCCTGACCTGGCGTGCACCTGATGTAACAAGCGCCAGGGTACCCACCTCCAACTCGTCAGCGTCTGTAGCCCGGACGAGCCAGAAGGACGTGCGTTGCTGTCAACTGTACAAAATAAATTCAAAAAACCTCATCCTGAAGCCATGGAAAACCAGAGACCCTTGCACATCATGCCAGAAACCATAACGGCCAGGCAGCTTGCCTCCAGTACTCCAGACCTCGATGACAAAAACTCACTCCCGCGACGAGCATGGCGGCTTGCCACCATGAGTCTGCCTGTCCTGGCACCAGCGCACGCCTCTTGAAGGGAAGTCCGATGGATTCTCGCAAGAAGGGACCAAAATCAAATGGACTTGTAGCTCACCAGCCAGCTCCAAGGCGGCAGCCTTTCGCAGCAACCTGTTAAGCTGGGTTGACGATCGCCCCTTCGTCGCAGCCCCAGCCCACACAGCACTGTCAACGAGCACCACTGCCCGAACGCAATGGCGCCGCCGTGAGCGAAGGAACCATCGCAGCCAAAGCACAAACGCCTCACCCTCGAGCACGTTAATGTGAGCGTCAAACTTCTTTCGGACACTGAACACGTGCACAAAGTCGTTCATGCTCAAGTCGACGTGGTGTGCCTGCCCAAGCCTGCGCGCCGCTTGTTCTGGTAGCAGGCCTCCGTCGAGGACTACAAAAGAGCCCCGTTTTTTCTGCCACGCGCGCCAGACGACGAGCCAACTTCACGGGGACCTTAGCAACGCTGGCTCCAAATCCAAACTCAGTACTGGCATCAGTAGCAGAGACGAGGGGGTAAAACTCCCTTCGAAGGTCCAGTCGCCAGAAAACACCCAGCACCAAGCCGATGCTCAGTTCAAAAAGGACCTGGCCCGGCACTTTCCTTCTGACAGTGTCAAGTGGGTCCCGGACAAAACTGTAGACCCGGTCATACACGGATAACTTGCATCGACAAAGCAAGTCAAACCATTGCTGCACGCCCAGCGCCTGATGCAGCTCCTTTGGAGAAGCCACCTGGCACCGATGCAAGTGAAGAGCGGTAAGTACCATGGCCAGAACCCTTGGCGGAGGAACTCCGAGGTGTGTACCTTCCTCCAACTGGATCCCGACACATGTAGCATTCAACTCGTCATTCACGTCCTTGGCTGAGTTGCGAACGGCTCCTCGGCGTGTGAACTCTTGGTCCACCTTCAGTGCAGCGGCCGCCGTGCCGCCTGGGCCCGCGTCGCTGAACAGCATGAGGTCATCAGTAGCCGCAGCAAAAACCAGGTCAAAGGTGGTAGGCGTCGAGCTCTCGCAAGAAAGTACCTTGCACTCATCAAGGTCCGAGGCCCGGCAGATGTCAAGCAGAAACTCTTGCGCAACGTAGGAGCTCCACGCAAAGCCCATTGGCCACGTCAGACTGACAGGCACAAGAAACTGGTTGCACTGTTCGCCCGGGAGCAAGTGACCACTGACTTCTTCAAAGTTCATACCACCAACATCCCTAAGCTCGTCCAGTGTCACCGGCGGGCGCCCCATCCAGCGCTGCAGCTTACACGGCAGCCGCAGTTGGTCGAACCAGCAACTGGCATCGCGTTTGCTGCACCTGATTCTGTGTTGAGGTCGGCACTCCAGAAAAGCCAATGCCGAGGGGGAAGCCAAATGGCGAGGCTTTGGCGGAGCCTGTGCCGCAGCTGAGACACGCCGACCGTGCCAAACTGCACGTTGGCGCTTCCCACCAGGCTTGCCCACTGCAAAGACTGTTCCACCGCCTTTCGCCGTTGCCACCAAGCCAAGCTGTTGGGCTCGCAGCTGCCGCACGACCAATTTTACGTACTCAGCACGATCGTTTTGAAGCACATTGTCGTACACGGCCAGGTTGTCAAGATTGTGCGAAGAGCCCAGGAACAGCTTGTCATCGCTGCACACAATCTCCTGCACATCCATGGGCAGACAAGACACCGGATCACATTGCCCTGCCAAAGGAAGCACGTCCACTTTGTCAGCACAAAGGTCTCCGATCCGGGGCCCGTTCGGACGCTCGAGAAGCGGCACCCAGTCTGGCACGAGTGACTCCCAACATCCCGACTGAGGGGTTTGCAACCGCTGCAACATGTCCAAACTGCGTTCGATGATTCGGAGAACGACATCATTCTGCGCAGCAGTTCGTTTTAAAGGCCCAGGAGTGCCAGCCTTAACACCGGCACACCAGTTCAAAGCACCAATGACCACATTGACAAACTTACGCAGGATGCACCAACATTGAGTCTTGAGGGTTTGCGGCTTACATTCAAGACCACAGAGCTGTGACAGTGGGAAAATGTCACGCTGGCGAGACTGTCCACGGAGCCTCTCAAAGCCTGTTGTTGCAAGAAAAGTGCCGAACTTGCCTGTGTTCAGCAGTGTAGCCTGCGCCAGCTGATATAACAGCCAGATTCTGTCAACAGGAAGTGACATGTGTTGTTGTGCTCGCCATGACAACCAACTAGCGCGCCGTTGATGCGAAAGCTTTCTGCTAGCAGCTGATCGGTACCGTCGCATACCTCCACATTTCATGAAAGATCCCACCCATGGCAGGGAGGCATTAAAGAGAGTAAGCCTAAAGCGCCTCTTCGATTTGAGGCTTGAGGCCAGAATGGCCGAGGAACGTGCTGCCTGATCGCAGGGTAACAGTTTCCCTGGCCTCCGATTTCTGAAGCATGACTGTGCAGTCAACATCCCTTCTTCAAAAACCGCACTGCAGCAATATGGGGGGGCATTTTTGGCATACTCCGGCAAAAGCAATTGCCTTCAGAAGCCCACACAGTTGGCTTCACAATTATGCCGAGCCATACGCACATGGCATCGATACTATGGACTACCTTACAACCATCAAACTGCAAAGCAGTTTGTATCTGAACAAATACCACAACACAACACACACTGCAATCAACACAACATACTACAGGTTAAGATGATCAAGCAAGTCCAACACAAAATACCATCGGGCATCATCCATTGCGAAGATCACTTCCCGAACCGACTCACGTGGTACTGCCCAGCACTATATCACAGTGCCATACACAACACTTTTTTAGACAAGGAGATCTTTCGGATCTCGCAGCACCAACCTCTACAACACCACTTTGATGTCTACACAGACGTCCGCAGTCTTCTACCAGCTTACATATGGGCTTTTCCACAATGGGGACGCATCCCACGCGCCTACATTTTACCGAAAAGAAAGAAGCAATTCACAAAAGGCCGCCCTATAGTGGCGTTCATCGACACCATGGGCAGAAAATTGTGGGAAGCCTTAGCAGACGTACTGCAGCTGATGACTTTTCAAGCATGTCCAAACTCCTTTCACCAAGGAGACGGGATAACACAGCTCAAACAAACAGCACTCTTCCTGCATCAGCGCAGGAAATTACACGATTCAACAGATTACATCCTGTACAACCAGGATTTGGCTGGCTTCTTTACATCGGTCGATCAGAGCCGGTTTCTTTCAGCGTACAGCATTATGGTTCGATGGTACAGAGAAAAGAACCCACTACACTCTTCCAAATTCTTCATTGACCACTCACAGAAAGACCCCACACATCGAGTCCACAGGGGCAAAAGCAGACAAAAGAAGCAAGAAGCCTCTTCCGGCAACAAACTTTGCATACAATTACAACATATACCACAACTCATCATTGCAGTGCTCCAACTCAACTATTTCACTGTTGGTACATCACTTATTGAGCAATTTCGCGGTGCACCTATGGGCTCGCCCTGCAGCCCGGCCCTATGCAACATCGTGGTTGCCGTCGAAGAACAGTGTTGGCACCACACATACAAACAACTTTTCAAGAACCACAAGCATTTTCCAGACCACAACAAGCAGGATCAAGCTTTCTTTTTTGCTACCAGATACGTCGACAACCGCGTCCTTCTTTTACCTGCACAGCTGACCCGACTGCCTCCTTTTGCACAGCTTACTGACGCATCTTTCTACAAACCACCGGTTCAGCTTGAAACTGAACCGGCCAACATTTTCCTGGGTTTCGCCATAAACCCTCAGCACAGCAGCCTTACGCATCAATGCACTTTGCACAAGGCGGATATTTTACACCCACAGTCAGCCACCTCTGTTGCAATACTTCGCAGCAGTTTTCAGGCCCGCACACGCATGGTACGCAGAGTGACAACACCATGCAGCGAGGCCACATCAGCCATTCGAGCCATGCGCGATCTCTACATCGCTGCCGGCTATACTGATCAACAGCTGTAAGCAAAACACTGTGCCAAGTTGCCGTGCGTGTGTCCAGAGCCATGCAACTTTGCAACATGAGAGCCGCCTTGTATCAACACAGTGCTTCCCGCAGCCATTTACAGGGTTAACTGAGGCATCATCATGTATAAAAGTGCCATGACTGGCAGATTGCAGCCGAGCCACAAAGCGCTGAGCGGCCGTCCTCGGCCATCCATCTCCAAGCATAGCAGACGCCGCAACGAGCAACCTGCGGTTGGCAGCCACAATCCACAGCCGGCGCTTTTGCGCTCTCAGTTCCTACGTGTTGCAGAAGACGAAGATTTCCAAGATTACCAAGAGCAACACCAAGATCCGGAAGAACAGCAGGACGCAGCAGTGGCTGCACCGGCGACCCCGCCATTTCCACCTCCGCATCACCCTGATCCGGATTCATCGACTGAGATTATGGCAGCAATAACGCAGTTTCACAATTCGTTGCTTGAATCGAATGCCAAACTCGAGCGCCTGATACAACAGGCTACAACGGTGTTGACCACTCAACACGAGGCTACCACGGCGATCCTCGCCTCGTGCAAACAGCAGCTCGACGTACTCGAAAGCCTCATCAGGCAAAACGCGCCTGATTGGTCGTGAATATGCTGATAAGGTACGCTGGTATAAAAAGAGCCAGGTAGTGCACATTTCTCGCATTTCAACACATGTTGCTTTCAGACACACACCATAACTTTGCCTTCTGAAGTTTTGCCTCAGAGTGACACCTATCGGAATCCCGACATCGAGCCATGAGCGAAGCATCTCTTCCGACCAACACAGTGACTACAGATTCGCCACCCGTCGATGAGTCACGACGTGAAGCTCTCTCCGAGGCCCTCATGGAGATTTTGACACAGCATCGGGACTATGATTCCGAAACTGGAAGTGAACCTTCCACATTCAGTGACGAGGCTCTACGCGACCAATTAGCTGAGTTTATTCTGCAAACAACCCGGCAGATCACAGAGCTAAAGCAACGAGTGGAAAGACTCGAAGCTTCGCAACAATAGGTGATCAACCATGTTCATACCACCATCGGGTGCTTTGCAGAGGACGGTAAAAACAACGATTGTCGTTGTTGCCAATTGTGACAGTCAGTGCACTCACTTCACATATGTTTGGCATGCAGCGATTGATGCACTCTTTCCCGCAGCATTTTGCAAAACAACCAGTTGTGTTAGCACCATGGAACAACGCACCAGATCGCGATCTCCCACGGCATCACAATGGAGATGGCATTGGGCCACTAACGGCTCTTCATGGTGGCGGGAGTACTTTATCGCATCTCAAGAGTGGATACGAAAGCATGCGGAGCAACCTGATCAGCGTCCGACATCAACGCCTCCGACCCAAAAGGAGACAGTATCTACTACATCAACTCCTACATCCAACAAGAGAAAGCGGTCAAGAACTCCGTGAGCAACATTGCTGAGTTGACAATTAGATGCACATTTGCTGCCCCTGGCAGCCAACAACCACACAGCAAAGCTGTGCTGCGAACTCCATCATCCCTGATGAGGTTCAACATTAAGAGCATCATGTTGAAAGGTCATGCCGGTCGGCGAGGTTGCTCAATTGATGTCTCTGTGTACATCTCTCTCTCTCTTCTGAAGATCAGCGTATGCACATGCCTCAATGCAGTTGTGACTCCGCAGCCATTTCTCAGAACTACAGTTGTTGAAACATATTTAGGATCGCACACAGATGGACGAT
>CAJNDT010003093.1:5000-7500 GCA_905221615.1 Symbiodinium sp. CCMP2592 | reverse complement strand
GGGATTTTTCAACTCTGTGCCCAGACAGCAAATCCTGGATTCTTTGTCAATGCTTGTACAGCTGTATCAAGACCAGGAGTACCCTCCACACATTACGGTATCCCTGAAAAAGCAACCCAATTGTGAGTCTGCTTGGCCAGGTAAACCCATGGCAAAGGGAGCCAAACACATAAGGTTTCTTCATGTTTCTGACCTGACCGCTATTGTACAGACCTCCTTTCAAGCAGGAGTGTTCACCACTCTTGGCCTGTTGTTCAGGCAACACCGGGGCACATGTATAGGCAACCAAATCAGCCCGGTCCTCAGCAGTCTTCCAGTGATTCAAAGAGAATCCTGTTGGCAAAGAGAATGGCATCAGTTCCTGAATTCAGCTAGGTTTTTTGACAACCAAGCATCGGAACTGTTTGTCTGCAGGTATGTTGATAATCGGCTTGTGGTGTGCGACGAGAACTTTCTATCGCATCAACGCATGAAAGATTTTCAACACCTCTCTTTTTATGGAGGAACTATCCAGCTGGAGGAAGTTACGAACCATCAATTTCTGGGCTTCCGGCTCCACATGGCCAACAGAACAGTGACCTACCTGCAACCAGACAAAGCCTGGTCCATCCGAAACCCAAGATCTGCAGGAAGTTGGTCCACTCGAATTTCAGGCTATTTATCTCGGAAAGCTTTGATTGTACAGTATGCATGGCCTCCGAGTAGTCGCAAACATCAACTGCAGGGACTCCGCCAATTGTACATAGATAAAGGCTTCCCTGCAGAAATGCTGACCTGAAAGTGTCAAAATTCCGATTTCTGTGGTCAGTGCGCAGTGTCTGTAATGTTTGGTGTGCACATCCATCTTCAATACTGCGAGCTGGGCTCGTGGCGACTTTCATAGTCAGTCCCTTGCGTGCCCCCGCTATGGCATCGTACGTGTTTCAGTTCTTCTGCGGTGAATCCCAAGGATCCAACCCGCAGCCACGTGTTCTGGCACTACCGTCTTCAGTTGAGGAAACACATCCTCAACCACGACCGAGACCAGCCCGGTCGCATCGGGCACATAATGCCTCCAGATCGCCTTCAAGGCGTCGTGAAAGAATTTCCCACTCACGGAGGCCACGGCGAAGCCGTACACCCAGAAGGAACAGGCCACAGAGGGATGCACCAATGTATCCACCGGGCAATTGGCGAGCCCCGACACCTTGGGTTCCTCCACCAAGGCCAGTCATGCCGCCACCTTCTGCACCACCGCCTCCACTTTATGCTCCCCCGGGGAATGTGTCAGCATATTGGTTTCCACCACCGCCGCCTTTGTCACCACCTTTTGGTACACCTTTTGCGGCTCCGGATCTGAGGCGACCGGCTGTGCCTCTTACACCGCCGAGGCTAGCCAGGCCTAATAAAGCACCGGAACCGGTGGTACCCCAGGCAAGAGCCCCAGCCTCCAATCAACTGGCTCCATCGGAGAGCCAGCAACAGATTGATGATCAATTTTTTCGGGGCCTCATGTCTGCCAATATCAATGATGTGGAGGACCAGCTGGAAGTCCAGCTGCCGGGATTTTCAGCAACGGATCACATTCCGGGTGGGATGACCACCCTGAGTCAATACCTCTTCTACCGTCAGCAACTTTTGACTGCACCGTTCCCGGATCAATGGGTCATGGCACCCTGGCAAGCACTGCGAAGCAATGCAGCCCGGGCGGCACTGGTTCGCAAGTACCAGCGCCCTTTCGCGTCTCTCAAAGACCCTGAGAGACAAAGATGTGCTCGGTTTTTGCTCAGTTTGTTTCCAGAGCCGGTGCCACCGAATACTATTGGCACAGAAGAATTTTTCGGCTTCGTGGACTGCATTTTGCAGTCCAGACTCCACTATGAGAGGCACTTCGAAGAAGGTGCCTCACTGTTTCATGATGTGGAAGAAAATGTAGTTGGATATCGGTTTCGGTGTACAGGCTTTCCCGGCCCACCCCTGGCCCAGCAAAACTGGCATCTTTGGGCACATGCCACTACGAGGGAAGGGGTCACGGGAATTTTGGCTACAGGCAAGATCCTTCCCACGGATCACAGTGTAGCTGGCCTGGAACCTCAAGAGGATACGTTTTCCTTCTATGGCAGAAGTACAACAAACCCCAACTGGGGTGCAGGAGTTGTACAGCTCCCCTGCAAGTGTTACCACTCAACTAAGAATTGTTCTGGAGTGGTTTTTGCAGGCCTATTGCCCAGCAACCACATCAAGGGCAAGAATGCATGCACCAGATATGAGAACAATCTGGCCAGATTTCATGCTTTGGTCCACAGCTGTTCTTCGGACAGACGGTGGGCAACTCGGTTCGCGGCAGCTCGGATTGATTTTGTCTTTGTTCTTTCAGAACGAAGCAAAGCTGACTACCCTCAGCATGAGAGCCGACAGCGCCGTAGAACTAGAGCCAAAGCTGTCGGAAACGAGCCTACTTTGGCTCTAGCAGATGGCCTTCCAGACGACACCTGGGGCCCATGGGGTATTCCCAAAACCC
>CAJNDT010003092.1:0-25586 GCA_905221615.1 Symbiodinium sp. CCMP2592 | reverse complement strand
CGTAAGAGGCACCATTCCCCGATCCGTCTGGTCAGACCTTAGTTGTTCCTTAGTTGGGGCTGTCTAATAGCCCCTTCATCAGCGTCTACACACTGATGTTGCTGCCATGCAATGTCCTCAGATTCATGTGCAACATGACTGACACTGACATGAGCTCGAACAAGGCTGCGAACATTCCTCGCAGTTGACCGCCATGAGACATCAATGCGCTGCGACAAACTGTTCTTCGAATCATGGTCCAAGCAATCATCCGGTCTCATCCCCAAACGATCCGCTTCAGGCATGTTAGAGAACATGATCCTGCGTCCACCACCATCGCCATCAGCACCAACATGATCATCAACCTTAACCTTTGTCACCTTGCCACTTGAAACAAGAGCATGCAACTCTGGCCAAGACCAACATGAACATGAAGAAGGCATGTCCAGCGAAAAATAGACGTCGGAAAATTCCGCACACTTCTTCAGCAGGCGTTTGAGAGATTTCAAGACACTTCTGAAAACCTTGTACTTCCCACCAGAACGTTTATCACCCCCCACGCAAGCCCCTTCACTACTTCCAGGACCAGCACCTGATCGCAAAAGCGATGCCACGAATAGCACAGGTGTGCGCAGGTCGTTCTGGCACGCATCCTTCATCGTACCGATAAGGTTGTCCTCATCGGCTTTGGAGCTGATCAGCTCCTTGCAAGTTATGCGAGGGCAACCCTTAGTGGACTTAGGCACGGCGTAGCCATTACCCAAGCCACAGAGGTCAACAATCATGCGGTCTGGCTTTCGTCCACCAGCCTTCGACGGCATGGCTACCAATCTCCCATCGCCAGTTGCCTGAAATTTCAAGGCTTTAAGCAATCTGCTGGAGATTTGGCTAGTCAACTCGCATTTATCAGATCGATCCTTAGCGTCCGAATCAGTCATGTGCAAATGTTTGGACGAGCACACATCAGACGACTTAGGATGCAGCGCAACGTTTGCGGCAATGTACTCCCATTCATCCTTGCAGTAGCCGAGCTCAACGGCGGTTCCAGGAGATACAGGATCCCGAAAGGTATAACGCTGCCCGTGAGTGCATCCTTGGATCTTGATGCTCTTCCACATGGCATCTTCCTGAAGTCCCCTGTATTGCTTGGTTTCCTGGACTGGTACTCGAGGAGGCACTTCGATGATGATTTGGAACCCCCATGATGCCGCTCTGCGCGCAATTCTTTGGACGACCTCCCCCCATGGGTAGTCTGTCCGCAATTTGGCCCTTTCAGGGTTGTCGGCGATTTTCCGACTCAGCCACGAATTCTTGCCCAACACCCCTGCACCAATGAAGATTACGGAGTTAGGGTTGTCCTTCCTCGCTTCCACCACATCAAAGATGTAGGCGCTCATGGCGTCGTCAACTTCTCGCCCCATACTCAGAACATTTACTTGCAGCCCAGGGTCGTAGTGAGAATCGGGATCATGCTGGGCGATGCAATCCTTGCCTGGAGCATACTCGTTCCACCAGTTCTCCTCATCGACTCCTATCAATGTCCATACCGTCACTGCCTTTGGAGCGTCTTTGATGGTGATACGGTACTTCCACCGGCTGTAAGGGTTCTTGTAAGCATGGACCAACCTTCCATCGTGGTCGAGGAATTGGATCACCAGACCCTCCTTGGGCTTGTTTTCGGCGAAATTGACCACGTGAGGCACAATTGCTCCATCATATCCTTGATATTCCCTTTTCTGTTCCGCTGCATCATGCCATACATCTTCGTACACCGACGACCATTGGTCATAACCAAATTGCGAGGCTTGACTTTTGGACTGGCCGTTGAAACAAAATCCCTGGTGCAATGTAAAGCCCTGGTACCCCCCATGGATGGCACGCGCCAGTGTGACAACCACCGCTCGCCATTGGGCGGGCAGGGCGCGCACATAAGACTGGCCTAGAGGCGGTTCAGGAATAGGCAAAAACGGCGGCGCAAGGACGTCCGCAATGGCAGCGGGGCGCAAATGCCCCCGCACGGGATGGTACTGAAACACAGCACGTTCCACGTAGCGGTCGAACTTGCCCGGTGTATCAAGGATAGCAGCACGATCCTCCATCTGGTGCCACTGCCCTTCACGAAGAATCCAAGTCGACCGAAGGTAACGACCAGGCGGCAACGCAGAAGGCGGCCCCCGCAACATGCGCGGGAACTTGACAACCAGGATGGGGTCCACACTGTCATGTTCTTGCGAGCCTTCCTTACTCGACAATCCAGCGCGATACAACACCTGAGGGAGGATCGGCGTCTGCGTGTAAGGAAAACAAGGCACCTCGCTCTTGAACGAGTAGTGCTGCTGACCCTTCTCATCCGTGCTTTGGGTATGAGTAGGCCGCATCAGATCCATAATCTCTTGGGAGCCAATGAGACCCGGCGGAAAGATGTTGATGAGCTGACACGCATGCGTCCAGGACACGGAATCCTTGAACGACTTGGTGTGTATGTCCGCTGACATCTTGGCAGTGACTTCATAGGCAAGAGAAACGTAACCTTCCTGAAAGATAGAATGCATCCATCCAATGCAGATACCGTGGGTACGTTCCAAGTGACGCATAGTCGGATTCTTGCCCGTGCGAATCACCCCGATCATGGTCTGATTGTCGTCGTAGAAGACGAAGTTGGGGTCTTGCCCCCCAAGCTGCTGCCACAACGTGATAGCAGGCAATCCAAGACGTGACATGGCAAAGTCGGCCGCGACAATCTCGGCCTCAGGTGTGGAATGACTCAAGCATCCCTGCCTTTTGCTAAGTCCCGCCAAGGGAAATCTGGTGTGAGAACCTTGAACGTGCAAATGAGCACCGGAGGTAGATTTCAAACTTTCTCCACAACCCGCATAGTCCGCATCTGCAAACAGCCCGATGGACGAGTCCTCCAAGGAGTTCCCGACCCATCCAATCATCATGTGATGTTTGGACTGGTGCACATAGGCCATGAGATGATGAAGAAGAGCATCCTCCTTCTTGGTCCATTTCGTGATCTTGAGTGCGAGATTGTTGATACTGCGAAGAAGATCAAAGCGGCAAATGCGCGCGGCATAAAGCAATTTCATGAGAATGCTGGCTGCCTGCGGAGCAAGTGCGCCGCGATTGGCCTCGTTGATTTCCTCTTCCTCGGGCGCCTTGGGAATAGGGGGAGGCGGAACGAGCCGACCATCCTTATCAACAGGCATGGTGTGTCCACACCACGTGCATCGATGGCTTTTACCTGACTGTGCCGGAGCGCGAGCTGGGTGATTCTTAGTCTCCTCAGCCGGACTCGGCGATGGTAACGTCTTGAATTTTGTCGGATCGAACCCAGTCACGTCGCAGTACTTCTTGACTGTCATGTCCAGGTACGTCTCCATGTCGTAGGTAACGGTCTGCACCTTCGTTTTGTCATGCAACGTTGCCTCGCCCTTGGAGATGCGACAACCCAGATACAAGCCCAGCGGCGTTTCTTCTTCCAATCGAAGGTCTTGGCGCAGCATATCCCAACCCTTGGGTAGATTCTCTTTGGGTCCTGCCATCTTGAGATCATCCACGTAGATGACAAGTAAGAGCTTCATTTGCGGGTGGAAATACAATGATGGCCATTCATCGCCAATCGGCTTGAACCCTACTTTCTGTACCGCGGTGTGGCAATGTTGTTCCCACATGGTTCCTGCGTCAGGATGTCCATATAGAGCTTTGATCAGGCGACATACCGGCCTACGGAATTTGTGCCTTTTCGCAGATGGATGCCAGGCTTCGTCAGGCAGTTCAACCCAACATGGAGTGCCCGATAATTTAGCCTGAATGTATGCTTGGATAGCATCCGCCATCTGGACATCGTTGCCAGGAAGACATCCGTAATAATCTGCCCATCGTGAGGCGTCAAACGTAGCCGGGGAATTTCCCAAATCCTGAAACAATGCGGCTTCCATATTCTGGTCTTTGACCTGATCACCGAGTAGTACACCTCGCCCCTTGAACTTCCTGGCAGGATCGTCCTCTTTGAGCTGATAGTTCTTCTCGTATATCAGTCCATGTACTCGCGCCATGTGTACTTTCTCACCTTTCTTCTTTGCCTCAGCGACGACGTCGTCATATTCACGCGTAGTTGAGAAGTCGAACACCTCTTGATCCCACAATCCCTTCCATTCTTTCATGAAAGCTTCCATGGCCTTGGGATTGTTGATCATCTCCTTGCGTGTGACGGGTCGAGTGACCATGGCATTGAAGCACGATCCTCCTGCATGGTTCTTTTCCCGATGTACGTTTCTGTGAGAAGTCGTACACGGCATAGAAGGAATCCAGTTATCATCCATGACCATATGCGCCGGAACGGCCGGCACAACAGCTGCCAAGAATTGTTCCTGTGTATATTGATCCACATAGGACTGTGCCCATGACCAACCATCGTCGTCATCAACGGATACGTTGAGTTGCAGATCAATTTCTTCACATGGGACAATCTTGGGAAAGATCATGCTGTCTAAAATCTTGGTGACTATCTTCTTTCCTATCACAGCCTTCTTCCGGTCTTTCTTGGCAACTCGAGCTTTGTCTCGCTTTTCTTTCTTGTATGCTGCCTTCTTCTCCGCTTCGCTCATCTTCTTCCATGCTTCCGGAGAGTAAGAATGGATAGGTCGCCGTGTAGGAAGAGTTCGTCGACCGTCGCTTCGGATCTTGTACGGAACTCCCCTTTTGTCGATCTTGCAGGCTTCACCGTCATCGGTGAGATATACAATGCCGTCCCCTTTCTTCCCCGTACTCCAATGTTCAATCTCCTCGGGAGCCAACTTCTTTTCTTTCAAGATCTTGATAATCTCTCCAGGTTCTTCGATGTCTCCTTCGGGGATGAGTCTACCGGTTGGACCGACTTCGCGGGCGATCGTCGATCTTTCCCAGTGACCTTTGGTTCAGAAGGAGGCGGTGCTGCACGTAGACCTAGCTCTTCGTCTAGTTCTTCGAGTCTTTTGTCTCCTATAGCATCAATAGCTTCATGTTCTGCTGACTTGAAGACTTCGCCAGACGGTTCCGTCTCTATGTCAGATGGATCTATGTCCTGTAGGTCAGGATCTTCTCCGGGATCCGGTGGAGGAAGAAGTCCATTTGGATCATCGTCATCCCCGTCGCCACCATTTCCTCCGGGCGGACCGTCATCACCGTCATCGACGTCTTTTATCTCCTTGCCAGCGAGGTCAACGTTGTCCCTGAGTCCCTCACTGGTTGAATTCATCCTTTCGTACTCGGCTTTCAGGGGAAACGTTATCTCCTCTGGGAAGTAGATAACTTCTGTCTCGTACGGTCTCATCAACTTCCTGGGAACAGATGCGTTCATCGACAAGTTCGCGTTGGCAAATTCCTTCATATCCCAAACGCGATACTTCTTGGACCACCCTTGACCAGCAGTGATGATGTATCCGGCAAAAATGCCTGGAATCCCCTTTGCATCGAATTTGTTGCCATATGTCTTCGGCCTTGTGTCCGTCGGCTTGAAGAAGACTTTGGCCCCAAAGGGTATGGCTTTTCCCTCGAAGTCCTTTCCAGTCATTCGTTTCCATGCTGAATCACCATCGCCCTCCACGTCTTCAACGTTGAGGTTCTGCATCACGCAATTAAGCGCAAAGGACCAGTATTGAGCGGGCAATCCGGCGTGTAGCATGGATGCTGCGACTGTTTTGATCACTTCTTGATTTGATCGTTCAGCGAGTGAATTGTTACTGGGTTTCCCTGGAAGGGAATGATCAATCACGATCTTCAACTGTGCCATAGCTGAGTCGAACTCTGGTGCTTCATCACTGTACGCCATATGAATCTTGCGTCTTCCCATAAGGCGTCTGATGGCCATGACGACTTCGTCAGTGCTCCTTGAAGCCGTGGGAATTGCTGCAATCATTTTGGTGGCGATGTCCCTGATGACTAGAACCTCACGTGCCCCGTCATCGAGTCCAATGCCTGCTTCGGCGGCCTTGCGCATGTCAAGAAAGTCGAACGTCACAAGATCTCCCCAGTGTTTGATCACACGTTGAAATGCACCTCGTTGTGTTCGCAAGTGCTTCATCTTCGCGCGTATGCACGATTCGCAATATGGATTGCGGTAGCGATGAGTGCACAGATGTGCCAACGTCTTAGCTTCGGCTTTCAGTGTTCCGACTCTGGCCTTGCGGCTCGGCGCACCGTCGCCTTCTACATCAATGATCACCTCATCATCACCATCCAATGGAATTTCGCCCACTCCTTTCCCTTCGTCGTCGTCCGGAGGGCGTCCGGCCTCGGACTCTGGTACTTCTTCTATAGGAGGTTCTTGGGGTTCAGGATCAGGAGGTCGTTCGTGATCATCACCTTCTTCTTCTGCTTCAATCTCGCTCGGTGCAGCTTCAGCGGCAGCCGCGACGCTGACGTCAACATTGCCTGCTGTCAACGCACCCTTGAAGATTTCGGTGATCGCTTTGGCCTCCGGATCATCATGAACCAATGACTTGGAACTTCCGGCACGAACGTACGGGATGTCACCGTTCACGAACAGAGATATTCTCTTGCCCTGCGGGTTGATCATGAATGGTTCCCTTCCGGGAGGCCACACAAACCCGTCGTTGAAGTTCATACATCTCTTGCCTATGGAAAGCACCGACGGCGTGTCGTCCAACACATAAGCGTTGATCGGTTCCTCGAACGACTCAGTCTGGAAGTTCGACACGAGATCGGTATCGGTGATTCCATTGGCTGTCTGAAACGATATGGGCTCTGGAGTCACGAGTGTCTCGAGACTGTGCTTCTCGATCTTCTTCTGAGATATGAGGTCATGACCACACCCAGTGTCCATGAGAAACTTGATCTTCTTCTTGAGGATGACTGGTTGAACCATGCATTTGAATACGCCTTGATTGATGATCCGTTTGCTGTGTGCAGCATCGAGTTCGCTCTCAACGATGGAATCCTCACCGTCGTAGAAAGAAACTTCTTCCACTCGAGGCGTTCCTGGGATTCGTACGAATGAAACTCGATCTCCGCATTGATCATCATCGTCGTCAACCATGTCTCTCATGATCTGTGCCCTCAATCTCGCTTTGTGCTTGGCGAATTCCAAGCCCACGGCGCGATCCTCATCATTGATAAACGCTTCCATGTCGACGTACTTCACCTTCCGCTCTTTGTCTTTCTTCGATCTTCTAGGACACGAAGAAATGAACTTCACGTCGTTGGCAAATGTCACATTGCGCTTTATCACTTTTCGGGTCGACGTAGTCGTTCCCGATGATTCGTCATCTGTTGAACAATCCGAATCAGCGTCGCTGTCAACGGATGGACAATCTGACTCCTCCTCATCTTGTCTTGAAGATCGCTTCCATATAGCTGGAGCTGATGGATTCCACCTTCGACACAATCTGATGGCGGGTGCAGCAGGGAGTGCCTTGGCCTTGGCATTCGGCTTCGCTGGAGCTGCCTTCGCTTCGGATTTAGCTTTAGCTTTTGCCTTTGGTTCCGGAGCTGGGGTAGCTGCTGCTTCATGCTTGAAAGGACAATTCTCTCTTGAGCACGAGCCTGTGTTCTTGAACGAGTAGCATATCCTGTTTCCTCCTCCTCCAGATGGCCTTGGAGTTCTCGTCCTCGGCGTGAAGGGTCGCTCTGGAGTCTTCTTCGAGTGACTGAATGGACACTTATCGCCATTTCGACACCCTGCATCTGTGAAATGGAACTTGCAGCGGATTTGCTTCTTGCTTTTGTCACCTCTGTTCTCCGCTGACTCACTCCTCGTCTTCTTCTTGGGCTTCGGCTTGGTCTTCGCATGACTCTTCGCTTTGCTTTGAGGTAGTACAGGTGTTGCTTTGTCCGGCTTGGTCGGCGAAGCCTTGACCTTTGCGGATGAAGCTGCGTTAGGCGTAGGTTTCTCGGGTACCTTGGCCGGTGCAGCAAGCAAATCCTTGCCCTCAAGCATCTGGCGCAAGCCAATTTGGGTCTGAGTGAGATTTGACTGTTCTCGTCTCCGCATGATAGTACGATCAATGATCTTCATCAGGTTGTCGTACGATCGATCTTCATGATTGTAGGGTAAATGTTCGTAATGCATGCCCAAGTCCATCTTCATTGCGGGCGAGTCTTTGATCTTGCTGTACAAGCAATCACGGAGAGCCGTTTTGGATGGAATATCTTCTGGTCTCATCCGTCCCAGAACTTCCAACCACGTTTGCTTGAACGTATGAAGCTTGTTGTCGCCTTGGTACTGGAGCTTCACCAAATACTCAAGGGTGATGATCATGTCAAGACGATCATGCGTTCGAAAACTTTCGTACATCATCGCAATGACTTGTCGTCCTTTGATGATCTTCACGTCAGGCCTGCTGATGTAATCGTTGGCCTTCCGTTTCACCTCGAGGTACAGGTCAGCTGATTTGTCACCACCGGCACGTAGCATTGCGACCATGGCGATCCCCAATTTGACGTCTATGCTCTTGAACTTCTTGTGTCCTGAATCATTCAATGCTTCGACATCAGGGAATGGGTTGAACGCTGGTGCCAGCCATAACATCCAGTCCTCATGATGTGGGGCGGCTGATGCTCCTAAGACATTGGCCGTGCACACGGATCGCCAGTTGTTGAGATGAGTGAGAGTAGGCCATGGAGGAACGGTCACTTTGTCGGCTTCCCTCCTGGAAATTCTCACCTCTGTGACTTCAGGATCCGCGTCTCCATCAGGATCGCGCGCATGCGAACCAGGATCCGATTCAGGCTTGCCCCCTCCGCCTTTCTTCTTGTCATCATCATCATCAGGCGGATCTGGAGGATCATACCCCGTGCCGGTTCCTTCATCATGCTCGTCCTCTCCGTTCTCGTCGCCAGCTTCATCGCCGTCATCGTCTCCATGGTTTTCCTGAATCGTTTCAGCGAATAATCTCCACTCATCACGATCAGCTCTGAGACGTTGTTCGGCTTTCTGAGCCTTGAGTACTTCACTTCGCAGATCAGCAATCTTCTCCTCGTACTGTTCCGCGATCTCTTTCTCGATCTGACGCCTCCTTGCCTCATGGATAGAATCGGCATAGGCGACAGGGGGACCAACGAGGTCGTTGCCCTTCGTAGATGCGGTAACACCGTCGATGCCAACAGGTCTTGAGGAGCTGGCCGATGCTGTGGACTTCGATCCCAACATCCCGCGATCCCCCAAGAGTTCGCGTAGCTGTCGATCACGCACGGCTGCCGCATCACTTTTCCCATGAAATCCGCTTGGTATGCCGAGCAAAGTGGCTGCACTAGGCGTGGAACGCGCAAGTGCTGGGCTGCTAACACCTGGCACGTAGTGCTCGGGCATTGCATCCGCCACGATTGGCATTGAACTGCGGCCAGTGAAGAAGTTTCCACCGGTGAATGGAATTCCATCCATCACAAGGTTCTTGTCCTTGTCCGATTCCGAGAATGCGAACTTATCTTTGGCGACTGGACTAACTTGACTTGGGGACCGTATTTCAGGGGATCGTACCTCATCTCCTACGGAAAATGCAGGCATTACTTCCTTTCCTACGTGCTCCCAGCCAGACTCAGTAGTCCTTGAAGACATGGGCATGCTCGAAGGTCGCGTCGCTCCTCCTTGGTTGGAGTTTCGCGCTGCCTCCAATTCGCTGCGTGTCCTTGCTTGAAGATCTTCTTGTGCTTTGAGCGTTTTCCTGAGTTCACTCAGCTCGTCGTGCAAGGTAGGCAATGATCGCCTTGCATGATCTTCATTCTGATGAAGTCATTCCTCTGCTTCTTGCATCCTCTTCACAGCCATTCTGCGGTACTCTTCCTCTTCACCAAGACGTTCGCGAAGCCGAAATCGTTCTTGCTCAATGGCTGCGCTGTTTCCAGCTAGCCCTTGGATCTCGTTCACAGCCCGCAACTCCTGGTTCTTGACCAAGTGGAATCGTTCCTGCATTGCTTGTAAGGCTTGTTCCGAACTTGCTGTGTTTGACCGGAGGACCAAGTTCTCTCTGGCGTATTCATGAAGTTCATGAGTCAGACGCTCATACTCACGTGCCATAAGCTCACCATCACCTTGCGCTCTTGCCTCCAACTGCACAAAGTTGGTGGCTGCCTCCGTGCGGAACACGTGTAGCTGTTGAGCTAACTCCTCGGCAACGGCATGTGCTTGACGGTGTTGAGCAGAGTTCTGTTCATCCATGCGAAACAAAGCTGTTTCATAGTCTCGCTTCATCTCCTGATTGACATTGTTGATGTGCCTCATGGCTACGCATGCATGGTCACGTTGTCGTTCCAATTCTTCAATGCGAATTCCAGATCCTTCATCTTCTTGTTGCATCTCCTTGATCTTGTCCATCAGGGTCTGGACGATTCCTTCATATTCTTGCACCTGACTGCGATAGTACATCTGCTGTGCAAGGTTCGATGCTTCGAACTGTTGCGAAATCGTCAGTTCCTGGTAGGCGTTCGGACCATCAGCTATTGCAGGCGTAGCCACGGATGACGCATCACCACGTGCAGGAATCGTATCTAGAGTCATGTCCAGATCGTCAGTATCACGTGGTTGATTGGTAACCATCCGATTCCAAGTCATGGACTTGTCACGCCCCCGAGTGGCCGAAGTCCTCGATCGTGCTGAAGAGCTTCTCGAAGATGATGGTCTTGACTTCTTTTCCAAGGTCTTGACTCCTTTGGCCTTGGCCCTGGACGTAGTCCGAGGTGCCTGAAAACCAGACGCTTCGGCCCGTCGTTCTGAAGCCTTGCCCGTCCTCGAACCTGTGGATGTCGGACGCGAAGGCGTAGATGCTCTTGGTAGACTCTTTGCTTTCCCCTTGGGAACTGCCCTTGCAATGGCAAGCGCAGAAGATTGACCTTTGTCATCTTCCGTGGAGCTATCAACGGATTGCACCACTGTGTCGTCAGCTGTTGACTCACCAACGGCTGGAGCTGCCACATCGGCACCGAAAGTCATTGTCGTATCTTGGCTTGATCCTGAGTTCATTGTGGTCGTAGTAGATCAAGTAGTCGTTGCTGTAGAAAGGCAGAGCCGCGTACGGCTGATAACCTGCGTGGGGGATTGATCTCGACTTGGTTGCTGCTCTCCACACCAGAGCTGTAATGAATGTAGGTGTGGCTGGCTAGCACTCTCCACAGACTGGACCCTGTCTCTCCCTCTTACTTCCACACGTGCAATCCTATGCAGGCAGAACCGGCGGCCGTTCCTTTTGCACTCATTGCCGGCGGCGGTTCGTCTGTGCAACGGGATAGCTCTGATTGCTCAGGATAGAAGACACATATAGCACTTAGCTATGGGCATTGACTTGAGCCAAACGTTGCGTGGGCGGTCACATAGAAAGGTAAAGATGAGGGATGCGTAGCATGCCCCCTAGAGTCGAGGGACGCGTAGCGTGCCCCCTTCTCTTGCACTTTACACGGTCTTGCTCACAGCTCTTATAGTGACACCTTAGAACTTGACAAGGCATCGCAGTCCGTTCGCAAGTAGTAGTAGTAGTAGTAGTAGTAGTAGTAGTAGTAGTAGTAGTAGTAGTAGTAGTAGTAGTAGTAGTAGTAGTAGTAGTAGTAGTAGTAGTAGTAGTAGTAGTAGTAGTAGTAGTATTAAATAATAATAATATTATTAATAATACTATTAATAATAACAATAATAATAATAAATAATAATAATAATTTTAATAATAATAATTTATAATAATAATAATAATAATAAAATAATAATAATAATAATAATAATAATAATAATAATAATAATAATAATAATAATAATAAAATATAAATTAGTAACAGTTAGTAGTCAGTAGTAGTAGTAGTAGTAGTAGTAGTAGTAGTAGTAGTAGTAGTAGTAGTAGTAGTAGTAGTAGTAGTAGTCGTAAACCTTAAACCCTACTCGGTCCTGGTCTTGTCTTGGCCGTCCAGCTGCGCCGTTGTCAGGCGTCGAGGATGGTTCTCGCCCCGCTCCTAGTGCTTTGGGCTTTAGGCTGAAGGCCTTTAAGGATGGACTACGCATTGGCATATTGCCTCGGAACCTGGGGGCCTGGCTGCTCGTACCGAAGAGCCTTGAGGAGCCTTGGAGCCTGTCAACGAAGAGCTTGCATCGCAAACCAGGCAACATTCCCTGTTCATTCCGGCAGCCGTGGAGCCCTGGAGCCCGGAACCCTTGCATTTCAACCACAGTTAGGCTTGGCCCGGAGCCAGAGGCCAAGGAGGTTGGAGCCTTGGAGCTTGGGAGCCTTGCTTCACATTTCGACCACAGTCAGGCTTGGCCCGGAGCCAGAGGTCAAGGAGGGTCACCATCTTCAGGTAGGGAGCTTGGAGCCTTGCTTTACATTTCGACCACAGCTAGGCGGCTTGGGGCTCCGCAAACGCCAAGAAGGGTCCCCCTTTTCATTTCGGTAGCCTTGGAGCCTTGGAGCATTGCCTTACATTTCGACCACAGTTAGGCTTGGCCCGGAGCCAGAGGCCAAGGAGGGTCCCCCTTTTCATTTCTACATTTGGACCGGGAGCCAAAGGCAAGCAGGGTCCCACTTTCTGGAGCCTTGGAGCCTTTTGGCGCAAAGCCAGCTTGGAGCCTTGCCTTGCGAGCCTTGGAGCCTTGCTTGGCCCCCTTCATTTTGACCACAGTTAGGCTTGGCCCGGAGCCAGAGGCCAAGGAGGGTCCCCCTTTTCATTTCTTGGAGCCTTGGAGCCTGGGAGCCTTGCTTTACATTTGGACCGGTAGCCAAAGGCAAGCAGGGTCCCACTTTCTGGAGCCTTGGAGCTTTTTGGCGCAAAGCCAGCTTGGAGCCTTGCCTTGCGAGCCTTGGAGCCTTGCTTGGCACCCTTTCGTCATGTTGACCACAGTTAGGCTTGGCCCGGAGCCAGAGGCCAAGGAGGGTCCCCCTTTTCATTTCTTGGAGCCTTGCAGCCTGGGAGCCTTGCTTTAGAGCCAAAGGCAAGCAGGGTCCCACTTTCTGGAGCCTTGGAGCCAAAGCCAGCTTGGAGCCTTGCCTTGCGAGCCTTGGAGCCTTGCTTGGCCCCCTTCATTTTGACCACAGTTAGGCTTGGCCCGGAGCCAGAGGCCAAGGAGGGTCCCCCTTTCATTTTGACCACACCGGAGAGGCCAAGGAGGGTCCCCCTTTCATTTTGACCACAGTTAGGCTTGGCACGGAGCCAGAGGCCAAGGAGGGTCCCCCTTTCATTTTGACCACAGTTAGGCTTGGCCCGGAGCCAGAGGCCACGGAGGGTCCCCCGTTGAAAGGCAGGGTCCCCCTTTTCATTTCACAGCCTTGGAGCCTTGGAGCCTGCATCTTGACTCTCTTTCGCTGAAAGAGGGTCTCATTCTAGTCAGGTTCTTCACTCAGCATGCCTGGTCGTACCGAGCTGTCTGCAGCGAGGCAGATTCAAGGCCAGAAGCAGTAGAACACAAACGTACATGAGGGCAGGGTGCTTTGAAACTAAACCTTGTGGCCTTGACGACGATGGGTCGATGTCGATGCGGTCCCTCGCAGCATCGAATCATCCTGGCGACAGCCAAGATCCGCTGTCAAATTAATTAAACTTGACTGTCCAACGCAGCACGGGTCCTGACAGCTTCCTTGGCGCTGCGGCCGTGGACCACGCTTGCCCATCTCCCTGCCTGCAAAGAACGACATGTGAACCAGGTTACATGTGGAATTTGGGTGCGTTCACATGACTCACGACACTGGCCTCTGCTTTTTCGGACAACCCCCGCGCTGAGAATTAAAATAATTGAATTAGGGATCCCAGCCAGTCTTGCGCCAGACCTTGGAGCCTGGGAACCTGGTAGCCGCGACACGCCCTGCAAACAGCTTGTCACGACGCACTTCACCACTTCGGCAAGATGCAACGCACGGCACTGTGCGGAATCGGTTACAACGAGGAAACTCACTGCATCTCACATTGCATGCAATCTTGCCCCCATGCTCGGATATGCTGCTAACTGAACACACGAAGGCTATGAAAGTCACACCCTACTAACTAACCCTGAAACCCTTTAACCGACTCTAAACACACGTTAAACCATACGAGCCATCATCAAATAAAAATGGAGGCTCAGTCGAGTCATTTCTGATTCAGACAGAGCTCCGGCCACCGCCGCTTTCCGGGGTCTGGAGCACAGCCGACCAACACAAACAGCCCCCATTTACCGGCTCGAAGCACCTTTGTGCAGCACGTGTGACTTGCAGCGGGGCAATTGGCTAAGTCGCTGCGTGTTTTCCACAGCTCGGGCCACTGCTTGCACCACGCTCTCAGTCCGGCCTCCCCCTTGGGCATGAAGGGATTCCCGGTCTCCACCTCAAACACCACGCAAGCATAGGCCCACATATCCACAGCTGCAGTCAGCAGCTGCTTTCTGACACCGCAGTCTCCATCGCCATTCACACGAGCGGGCCACAGCTCCGGAGGTCGATAGGCAGCCGTGACATACTGCAGGAACCTGGGAGCCTGAGAAGCCTTCTGGAGCCGTGCCATGTTCTCACTCATGCCGAAGTCGCACACCTGCACCTGATCTGTGCAAGGGCACCAAAGAACATTGCCAGGTTTCACATCCAAGTGTAGGATGCCTGCGTCATGCAAGGTCTGCAGTGCACTTCTCAGCTGAGCTGCCACAGACCACGTCCTCGGCTTGCCATGCGCCGCAGGATTTCGAAGTGCGGTTGCCAGGCTGGGCCCACATAGGCTAGTAGCCATCCATGGCCAAGGTCTGCCCGTGACACCCGAGCTGACAAGAAGCGGGAACCACATCATCTTCTGCTGCGGAACGGCCTTCATTAGAAGCTTCATCTGCTCCACTTCGTGCCTGCAATCCGCGGGGCCATCGGAGCCACGATAAACCTTCACCGCCACGTTAAGGCCGCTTTGCGGATGCTGGCAACTGTAGACACTGCCATAGGCTCCGCCTCCAATTGGAGCCCTTGCACCATTAAGCTCAAATGGGCCAACGCGACCGCCAGATTCGTCAGCGGCAGGGGGGTCCTTCGCCTCGTCGGGGCCGCCCGCACTGGTCGTGGAGCCCCGCATCCTGATGCCAAGAACGGCCAGTGCACTTCGCTGAGCCATGAACTCATCTTTGCTCCTCGCCATGAATGGTGCCTTCTGCTTGTCGGTCATGCCCTGCCAGACTGCGCCAAGATGCTTCATCTCATTGAGAAACTCGTGCTTGGGAGCGCCTTTCTTGACTTCGGAGTTTTCCTGGAACCAGATGACGAAGGCCCTTCGAGCCTTGGGGACCAAGCCGTCTTTCACAGCCTGCTTCCGCAAGCTCTGCGATTTGCTGCCACCATGCTGGCACCCCCGGGGCATCCGACGAGAAGCCGTCTTGAGACTGGTTTTGCCCCAGAGGCGTCTGGTAGGCCTCCATCGGCAGCCCATGTCGAACCCAAGCAGGGAACCTCAGAGCCTGGGAACCTGGGGCCATAACGGCTCGCTTTAATGCATTCAGGCGACTACAAAAACATCCTCGGCGAGTCCTATTTCAATGTCATGCCACAATAAGAGCATTTCGGCTTTTTCAGGCGACAGTAGTCACTGCTACACACTACTGACAAAACTGAGCCCGGCAAAAGGTCAAGAGCCTGAGAACCTGGGAGCCTAGGTGCCTGAGCTGGTGCCTGAGCTGGCGGATTCGGTCGAAGTGAAACATCATCACTGCGGTTGATCGCGGGGGCTATCTGGCTCAGCAGGTGCCTCGTCCTGGTCGTCTTGGTTGGACAAGCTCTCCAGAACGTGCGGGAAATGCTTCTTCACCGCCTTGGCATTCTCGTCCGAGTAAAGAGTGGATCCCTCCAAAGCCATCATTCCGCAAGCTGCGCGATCAGCAACCGCCTGGACCCACGACATGTGCTCCTTGTTGAGGCCTCGGATAATTTAAATAAAATCAAATGACAATGATCTGACGAATCTACTGGACAAGTAAGGGTGCTGCAAAGCCCGTGGTATGCGATGCCGGCAGTCAAAGAAGCCTCCATCAGAGCACCGGTGCCAGCCGTGAGGTCAAACACTGCCTCCGCGCAAAAACTCCTCAATGATGGCATTCCAATATGCTATCGGCTTCGACTCGTTCCAGAACAAGGGTACGTCGGAGCCGTGGCGATCCTGCCAGTCCTCTGGCGGTGTCGGGAGGTCGCCGGTTGTTGCCGGAGCAATGATCTTCTTCTTGGTGTCTGCAGACACGAGGGGCATTTCAGAAACCGCACGGTACTCCACGCCTGAGTAAGTGCCTTGGTACGTAGAAGCCTCGCCGCAGACTGTGAAGGAGCCTTTCTTCGTCGTCTGAATCTTGGTGCGTGCGACCGGGAACTTAACCGCTCCTGTCTCCACCTTCTTTGCAGCCAGCGGAACGCGGCGAGTGCGACCAGTTCTCGGCGGGCACCCACCTGAGTACACGATGGTGCACTCCTCGGTGTGCTGCTGGTTCAGCAGGAGGTCTTCCTTAAAGAACCAGGTGCAGCCTTTGAGCCTTGGAGCCTGGGAGCCTTGTCACATCACCCCGCCAAGACTCGGACACGCGGCGAATTTCCCGCATTCTGCCGTCGAAGAGTACGACGAAATCCTCGGGCCCAGAAATGTCTTTGGCAAAGGCACAGATCTCTTTCCATTCCTCGCTTGGCGGAGTGCCCTTGAGCCACGGGTCGGTACCAGCCTCTGCCAAGAGATCCGCACTGGCAACGATCAGGCGGTGCGAAGAGTTTAAGGTGCCCTTGTGCGTGAAGACCTTGCCGCAACCTCTGAACGCATTGACTAGGCAGTCCTTCGAGATCTTGTTCGGTACCGAGAACGACACGAACTTGCGGCGTTCCGTTTGCACCGCCTTCCACTGCCGCTCACGCTCGACACATTCCTCGGGTGTGTCAGCTTCAGAAGCCTTGGCCAGGCTTTGGAGCAAACTCGGAGCAGGAGCCGCAGATGTGGCACCAACGGACTTCGTGCTGTTGTCGAACTTGTCGACAATGATCTTCATCTGAGTGATAAGCGCACATGGCTCCTCGTGCTCCGTGTCATCCGAGCTTCCAAGCTGTGCAGCTGTCAATGCCTTTGCAAGGCCATCTTCACTCGAAGCCAGCATGCAGCAATCCTTGTAGTACTTCCCCGACATCAGCTCCAGCAGCAAATCCAAAAGCATGCCAATGGCTTTGTTGAAACCCTCTTTAACAGCTCCAATCTTGGACTGCGGAACAGGGCGCTCCACGTCCTCTGGGTCCTCGCCGTCCATGTCGTCCTCTCCAGCAGCCCCTTGATCAGCATCAGCATGGCAGAGATATTTCTCCCAACATGTGGAAGGGCAACGGAGTTCAGCCAAAATCCCTGTCAGCTTAACCTTGTCCGGCTCAGGCAACTTGTTCGCCAGCTTTGCTGCATAATCGAAGACCTCTGTCAGTGTTCAAGCTGCCGATGACTTGCAACACTCCGCAAAAAAAAAAATACACACGCTAGTCAGAATAGTTACAATGCCTGCACCACCAGCATGCGCGACAACCAAAAGCCAGCATCGCCTGTCTTCCGGTCTCGATCCAGAAACTTCTCGGTGCATTTAGCTGGCGTGACCATGTTCATGCGCAGGGCCAGCGTCAAGGAGTCGATCATCCAGGCCGTCAGGTCTACAGCGTTTCTGGTAGCAGATGCGAGCTTGTTGGTCAGCGATAACAGCTTGCTCAACTTCGAGTACTGACTGCTCAAGATGCCCCGCCCAAATTCCAGCCCCAATCTCCGGGCAGCCTTCTCCACGGGACCGGATGGACCCCGCAGCACTGCAACAGCTGCTGTGGCAGCCTGGTGTAAGGCCTTGTTGTACAAGGTGTTGTTGTACCTCAAGTTCTGTTCCTCACCATCCTGGACTTTTTCGACCTTGAGCAGCTGGACAGTCTTTGCAAATGTCCAAAAGGTGTCGGACAGGCCAGGGTGCCCGAGTGCCTTGACTTTCTCTGAAGCAAGATTGCGACTCTTCGCAATCTCCCCTGCGCTGGAACACAAGCGAACCTGTATCGTGACAGTGCAGCCACACTCCCACAAAATCTCCAAAACTGCTTTGTCCTGCCAAGTGCAAGCACACATCAGTCAGATGAATCAATAACATGTCATGTCATGTGAACACAAGCAGCAACTGTCCTGGGAGACTAGGGCTTTGAAGACGGCCAAGTACCAAGCCCACAACACAAACACGCCGCTAGCAAGATGCAACGAGCTGTTGAACTCTTCGTGAATCACGTCAGATGCTGACTCCGTGAGGACAATCATCTCACAAGGCCACGTCAGCCGGTTTCGTGACGTTTTTTGTTTCTTCTTGGCAGCTTCACGCGATACAACTGTGCTGAAAGCAACTTTCTTGGAGAAGAAAGCGTCTTCGAAAGTTTGGAGATCCTGCCAGCACACATCCTCAGACGCACTGGCAAAAGCTTCGGTGGCCAGCCACAGCGCGAGGCCACTGGCTTCGTAAAGTCCAGATGATGTCAGGGACGCTTGGCAGTCATCTTTGCTCCACACAGCCTGACAAACGACAACGGTCAAACAATAATAAATGACATTGATCGACATGCGCCCGCCTTGTATCCGGTCAAATCCCCCATCTTGGCTTCTGCGTTGATGGCAAGCGGCGGTGTCTTGAACATCTGCTTGGCCTGCGGAAACTTCAGAGGGAGCTGGCTGCGGACCTCGGGCAGGCACGGCATGCAGCACTGTTAGCCGCGAGACGGGACACGGTATCAAGAACTCAGCGAAGGGCCCATGGCACGATGTTTGCCAGGGCTTCTTGAGCACTGGCCTGCTTCACATGGCGTGCCACACATCATCATCACACACGTCATACTGCTCCGAAAATGCTGAGCTCAGAACGGTTGGGTCGGTGGGCAAATCCGGCACTTTTGCCATTGAGCGCGAGTACAGAAGCCTGGGAACCTGGGAGCCGAGTAGCCTTCCACGGAACCGTTTGGAGTCTTGCGGTGCAGCGCAAGGCAATAAGACTGCTGCAGTGCAGGACATGCTGCAAACAAACACAAACTGACGTCGACAGCGGTCCTTTGTAGTCGTGGGCCCTGCCACAGTTTGTCGACGAGCGGCTTGAGCTTTACATGTCCATTTAAATCAAGTTGGCAGCAAAGTAAGGAAGCATCAAAATCCTACTATGCTGCTGATGAGTCATCTAAACATGACGACACCAAGCCGGCGCCACATGGACCTTGGAGCCTGGGAGCCTAGGAGCCTGGGAGACGCCTCAGCTGGGCATCAACGGCAGCGAGGGCATCCTGGTCGCGGCGGAGCTGCTTGTTGGAGACGTCCACCTGTTCCTTCAAGCGCCGTTTGTGCTCCACCAGCTTGGAGCGCTGAGCCTCAAGGAGAATGTCTGAGTGCTTCCTGGGGTTGCTCATGCTCACGATGACCATCTCGATCCCGGACCTGCGTACCTTCAAGTTGCCGGTGCGGATCCGCTCTGCCAGGTCATTGCCCTTGAGCATCCAGAAGTACCCCATCGGATGGAGAACCGGCGGTGACTGGTTGATGACGCCCTCGCAGCTGAACTCGAGCCTGTCCATGTCGAGCTGCTTGAGGGCAAAAAAACCCAACGTGGCCGCTGCGTGCGTGGACGAAGAAACCGGGAACAGGGATGCACCGGGATCCGGAAGGAACGGATCCCCCTGCGCAGCGAACACGTGGTTCCGGGCCAAGAAGTTCACGAGGGCAGATGTGTCCTCCTTGCTAATGTCGAAGCCGCCGCCGCCGCCGCCTTCCTCCGACTTGACCGCCGTGTAGCACATGAAGCCCAAACCCCCGCCAAGGTCGGGCCCGGGTGCAAGGGTCTGCCAGGCGCGGCTGGTCGTGGCCTGCACCATGACGTGCCTTGATCGGACGCAATACCCTGGACCCCTAAACCCCTAAACCCCTGAACCCTTGAACCCCTGAACCTCTGAACCCCTGAGCCTATAATTAATATAAAATTAAATAACAATAAATGAAAAGACTTCCTGGCGTCCGATGTACTCGAATTCAAGGCTCCAGTTCGCCTCGTCGTGGAAAGGCAGCTCCTGGCAAGGATCCGAGAACAGCGGAACATAGTAGCCGCCATCCTCCACCACAATGTCTCTTGCAGAGCACGCTTCGGCCAGATTTTTCTTGGTGAACAGTGTGAGAACCACGAACTGGGTCTCCCCAATGGCTTCTGTCAGCTGGCGGCGCGATGAGCGCAGCTTCGCCTTCACAGGCTTGTCTGCAGCAGACGGGGCCGCCCCCAACTTGCGCATGGCTTCCTTGCGCTGCCATGTGATGGCGTCCAGTTTCGTCGCCAGAAACAAGGCACGGAAGCCGATCTCCGGTGACTCGTAATAGGAATCCTTCTCAAACTCGGAAGCCGCCTCCACACTCTTCTCGTAGTCACTTGCCCTCAGCGCACAGTAGCCGAGACGCGACCAAGATCTCTGAGACTGAGTCTCTATCACTGGGTTCTCCTCCGGCTCGGCGATGATGGTGGGTGCCATATCTGCGGCGGCTGCTTTAGGATCGGCTGCGGCCATTTTCGCAGGCGGCATTGGGACCTAGTAGCCTATGTGAGCCAGGGAGCCTTGGAGCCTGTTGCCGCAGAAGCCTCGTATCAGATGCTGATAGTGACATGGCAAGACTGACACAACACACTGTCGCATGCAACTGTCATGTTCTGACAACTCAGCCACACAGCCAACCATGACTGAAATGAAACGACTTTGGGCCTGCCCCTCGACGTCCAGCTTGTCGACGACAACAGCCTCAGACAATGCAGTGACAAGTGACATGTGCATTGAAGGGTCATTTGCGTGCGTTGAAGGGTCATTCGTGTGCATTGAAGGGTGACAGGTGCTTCTTTCATCATTAAGGCACTGCTAACGTGACCCTTGGATGCACTCAAAACACCCTTGGATGCATGGAACAAGAGCTGCCGGGACCCTTGGATGCATCCAAAACACCCTTGGATGTAGCGCCGCGGCGATTGGCGCGAATCCTGCCTGTATTGAAATGAAAGAGGAAGGCTATTGCAAGGGACAAATGGAACGTCAATACACCAGGGATTGGCACCAATCCATGGTGTATTGCATCCTACCATTGTCCTGCAATTAAACAACTGCAGGGGAAGTGAATTGCAAGGCCGTTTTGTCCTGCCAATACGCCCCGGATTGGCACCAATCTGCAGTGTATTGAGCAGGGGCTTGCAACAGGCTCTGTTGCAGGCACTTGCTGCCCCAGACAAGGTTAACCCTGCCTTGCGACACAGGCCCCCTGTACATTCCTGTGCGAACGACTAGACTTAAAATGATTCGACCCCAGGAAAATTCCTGCCTGCGAACCTGGGAGCCAAGGAGCCAAGGAGCCAAAGAGCACTGTCATTAACTGCTGCAGTACAGGACTATGACGCACGAACTTTCTTGGGTTTCTTGGGGGGCAAATGCCTCATCTGTACACCAGCACCGGACAATGTCCGCTTCTGGGACAACCCGCGGACGGTGCGGAGGAAATTCCAGATATCGGCCTCTCCATTGATCTTGTAGGTGGTGCGCCTCTTGGTAGCAAATTGAGTGGGCAGTGGTGTGCCGATAGCAACACGCCACTTCGACTGGGGCAACTTCTCACAGAATCGCAGGGCCTCGACGATGGCACGGGTCCTGACTGATTGAACTTAAATTGAACCCAAACCCAACCCTAGACAATAAACCCTTCAACCCGAAACCCTTGAAACTCAGTGTCTGTGCCACCGAGCAACAGTTGACAGCTCTTGGCGATCTCAAGGCCGACCAGCCTCGAAGTTGCAGCTGTGTTGAAGGACAAGAACGACTTCTCAGCATCAATTGTCGGATTGTCCAAGTATGCCAGAATCGCCTCCCTGGAGGCAAGCACTTTGCCACAGCCGTACGCAATGATCAAGGCAGGAACCTGGGATGAAACACGTCAACGTGTACCAGCAGTGACGATCTAAGCCTGGCATCATCCGACTTTTAAACATTTTAATTAAAAGCTTGGGACCAGTCGGTCGCTGCGGACCGTCTCCACATCGGACAGTTGTTCGAGGACCAGGATATCGGCGGATTCATACTCGTACGGTCCAAGAATCTGGAAATGCTTGTTGCCTTGCAGCGACTTGCTGTCCGTGTAGCGACGATAGACCGGACATAGCTTCAGAGCTCGTTTGCGGAGGATGCTTTGCAAGACGGATGACCGATCCTTCTCGTGGCCGTGCTGCACCATGCGCAAACCGCCAAGCCGTGCCGCCGTTGTTGTGTAAGCAATCTTGCCAGAGGATCGTCTCCGCGCTTCCTCTTGGTGACCTTGGCTGGATGACAATGACAATGTGTATGACACTTCAAATGACTTAGCACGGAAAGCAACCGTTGTGCTGCTGAGTCACCGTCATATTTCTGCTGTGTGCGTGCACGGAAATTCTCCAAATGCTTGAGGGCATCTGGTGTGGGGCGGGCGAAAGCCCAACGTGTGCCAGCAACGCTGTTCTGGGCAGAGGCAGACGCTGCCGGCAAAGGCAGGCTCAAGCCCGGCACGAAAGAGGCCGGCTTCCACGACCTGCCTTTCGAAGCAGCTGCCTCTGCTCTCTTCGCTGCCTCGGCGGCGGCTGCTTCACGGCCTCTGACAATTGCAGCCAGAGTTCCAGAACGTGCCTGGCGGGGCTTGCTGGGCCCCTGCTTTCGTTCTTTGTTGTAGGTCATGCGGAACCGACGCCCAAAGTGACGAATCCACAGTTCACCACAAAGAACCCCGAAGTCAGTTGGGGTCAGCACGGCACCTTCGCTCTCCGGCTTCCGGAAAAATTCTTCCTCTCGCTGGGGACCTTCAACTGCCACCTCGAGGATGGAGGCAATGGTTGAGCCATTTGGAGTGAGGGGTCCGGAATGCGCCTCCAGCTGTGTGAGCAAGTGTCCCAAATCCCTTTCCAGCGTGGTCGTGTTGATCTTCAAGGACAAGAAGAAAGCAATGAGGGCATGACAATCCTCTGTCCATGGAAGTTTGTGTGCATGCCGTGCACGCCACGCTGGCCGAAGCAACCAAGACCACGCATGTTTGTTCCCGAAGCCTGGGCCCTTTGACTTAGCTGCTTCTAGAAGAGGATGCAATTTGCGAGCAAATCTGGGTCCTTTGACTTAGCTGCTTCTAGAAGAGGATGCAATTTGCGAGCAAATCGTCCAAACAGCACGGCTGTACCGTGCGAAAGCTTGAGCATATCCCAGAGCTTGCGTGTAGAGTCCACTAGCTCCTGTTGTCGGTTCGTCTCCTGCCACAGCCGAAGGTTGAATACCTGCAGAGCCACGGCGATCTCATCCTCCGTCAGATCTACTCGCAAACGCTCCAGCATCGCCTCGACCACGTGCGCCATAGTTCCCATGATCTGCCTTACATCAGAAATGCCGGCCTTCGTGCACAGGTAGTGGACTCTGTTGCCATAGAAGATCCTAGGTTTGCCACGGCGGGCATACCAGCGAAGCCTACTGGAACACAACCGCTATGACGACGACAAACTTGCAGGGTAGTTGCGGCTCTGGTGTCTGGATCTCCTCGTAAACTAACTGGGTTGCACACCTCCTGGGAGCCTGGGAGCCTGGATCCTCGGAGCCGTCCACGGAACTGGGAACCTGCGAGCTGTCGGAGAGGATGTATCCATCCACAAATAAGAACCGCTGGCGCTTGGTGAACTCTTCCAGCACTCTGGGGGTGCAGGATACATCTGGATCCTCAATGTCAAAGTTCCTGCGCAAGAAACCCAGGCCCTCAGATGTGTAGTCGCAAGTGAGTCCACAGCGCATGAGGGCTGCTGCATTCATGTTTTGCAAGGCGCGCTCTGCTCGGGAGCGAATCTCGACCGTGTTTCTCTCCTGTGTGTCATACAACGGACATTTAAACATACATGACATACATGCGTAGAGTACATACATACTATTATTACATTACATACATACATGCATACATACTACATACATAATACTTACATACATTAAATTACATACATACATACATACATACATACATACAAACATACAAACATACATACTATACATACATAACATACTACGATACATACACACATACATACAAACATTCAATGTTTAAAATAATTTAATTTATTAATATTAAATTAGTTCATACTCAGTCATACAATACATACATACATACATACATACATACATACATATATACATGCCATACATACATACATACATACACACATACATACATACATACTATAATATACATACATACATACATACATACATCATACATACATACATACATACATACATACTATAAATACATACATACATACATACGTACATTTTATGTTAATAATATGTCTAATAATACCTACATGCATACATACATACATACAATGCCAATACAATACATACATACATACATACATACATACGTATCATACATACATACATACATACAAACATACATACATAATACATACACACATACATACTTTAAATTTCTTAACGCTACACATACATACATACATACTACATACATACATACATACCTACATACATACGTACATGCATAAATACTTACATCCATGCTTTACTTACATAATACATACTACATACATACATGCATACATACATACTCATACATAATACTTACATACATACATACATACATACATACATACGTACATGCCATACATACATACATACATACAATTCAAATTAGATACTACACATTGAAAGTGAATTACCATGCATTAATACATACATACATACATACATACATACATACTACATATCATATACATAATACTAAGACTACATACTTAGTTATTATTGAATAAAAGTTAATATATTATAAAATTAATTAAATAGTTATTAATCATTGTCATTAATATTTATTTAATTTAAATTATTATTATTATTAAATTATTAAATAATAATTACGTACATACATACATCCGCACATACATGCATTAATACAATCCATACTAAGACTAAGATTTAATACACAATAATTAAATTAAAATAAATAATAATAATTATTAAATTTAATAATTTTAAAATTAAATTGTTTGACATAAGGACAAGACTCGTCAGCAGCCTGCATAGCACATAAGACCGCCATCGCACGAATCATGCACAAGTACTTCAGCATTGGTGTGGCCGACGAGTCAAACCGAGGTTGGGAGAACGACAACGCTCGGATCACCTTCTCCACACCAGCATGGGAGCCATGGAGCCTGAGAACCTCTTGCTGGGCCGCCATGAGCCTGGCCTTCCAGACTTCTGAGTTCTGGATGTCCGGGATAAGCGCATGCTTGCCCTTGCCGGGAGCAAACAAACGCTCCCACTGGTCTTGGAAATCGGGCATGGCGTGAAGAGGGTCCTGGTAGGCAATACGAACCTGGTGCGCAGGATCATGGCTTACCCAGACCAGGTTAGGATACTGGCCGCCAGTGACCAACAACCTTCCACACTTCCGGGCAGATGTGCACTGATCGGCTGCAAAGTGCCGCAAGTGCAGCTTCAAGCGGCTGCAGGACTCCTCGTCAGTTTTGCCTTCCGGATCCTGACAGGCCCTGTCAATGACTATGCCTATGCTGTCTGCCATCACCTGACTCTTGTCCGCATCGTGCTCCTCCAATGTGTTTTCATGAACACTGGCACCTGTCTTGTAGACCCCAA
>CAJNDT010003091.1:0-25601 GCA_905221615.1 Symbiodinium sp. CCMP2592 | reverse complement strand
TCCTCAGAACTTCGAGTTGATGTTAATCCGTCTCACAAGACGAACTCTGCACCTGCAGCGTCAGAGGAGAAGAAAGAATCTCCCACGGAAGAGATCACAGAGAAACTTGAGAAGGTCAAACTTGACCAACCAAAGCCTGAAACAGAATATGTTCAGAGTTCAGACGAAGAGCCAAGGAAACCAAAATCTCCTAAAAAGGAGAAGGAAAATTCCTAGTTCTCTTCGATCCTGAAACAGAAACTTATTATCGAGTCAACAGAAGCAAGCTCAACCTCGAATACGAGGAGCCTGCTGATGAGGAAGACCTCGTAAGAGAACATGAGCGCATCAGCGCTCGAATTCGAGAAAATACCAAGCACCGAATCTCTAAGTCACCGTCTAACCCGGCTATGCAACAGGAAATGCAAGAGAGAATCTGGGTTAGTCGATGGAATCGGAAAATCCGAAGTCCACTCATGATCAAAGATTCTGAGGCTCCTGACGAAGAGGAGTGGGACAGACCTAGAGAGTCGGCATCTTCCTCCTCTGCACCTCCTAACAAGGAGAGATTTGTAGGAGTACGCAGGACAGCCATGAGCCTTAACCAAAGGATTCGAATGTTGCCTCGACCAGACAATCCTCTCTGCGATCTCTGCAAACAGCCTACAGGCTATTTTTGCTATTCCTGTGGAACGATTGTATGTGCAGATTGTCGACTTACCCCACAGGGTAAACAACGGATGTGCGAGTGCGTCTTGCCCATCGATTGCCTTGAGACCTCCAAAGTGAGAGCAGGAATGACCTCAGAAGAGCGTCAGTTTTTATACGAGGCCATCCTCACACATGAGGACGTAGATTTGGCAGTCCAGAAAATCAACATGTATTGCGAACACGCAAGAAGTCTGTTCGAAAGGGACCATCCAGGCGTTGATCCATGCAGCCTTGATGATATTAGGAACAATCCTCCGAATACGTATGACAGCTCCACAGATGCTCCAACCCTGGAGGAATATAAGAGCATTAACAAGAGTCACATCAATATCAAGGACTCTAGAACAAGCCACCCGGCTTCTTTTCTCTCTCTTACTGGCTACGAAGACAAACTGGTGCTCGACGCACATTACGAGATAGTTCGCAATAGGATGGCCGGTGTTAATGAGAAGAGAGAATACATTGAAGGCTCAAACCCAGACAGCGTATCGCTGAACCTGGTGGTATTCAACTGGGGAAATATGGATCGAGCGCCGGTGCCCGCAGGGAATCCCAAAAAGAAGCTCAAACCTGAGAAGGGATTCGATTACCACCCTCTTATTGACATGTGCTTCAACAATTCAGCTCATATTACCCTCGTACTCGAGGCAGGAGCACTTGCGTCAGAGTATTCGATCGCAACCATGCGACAACAGGAATACAGGGGGATGCTAATCCATTCTCCTCCCAAGGAGCCTGAGGCACCCTCGATGTATATTGGAGTCAAGGGTGACCCAACAACAGACATCGCTCTCTTCCACCACTTTTACCGTCATCGAACAATGAAGCCTAAGAATGGTGGTCCCAAGAAGCGACTGTGGGCATGCCACGGTGCGGTATGCCGCCTCACCTTTGGGTACCACAGTACCATACCAGAGGTAAAAGAATGGGTCCACCCATATTCTGGCCAAAGGATGACGAGAGACGAGTTCATGCAGATTATCGGATATGACCCACTCAAGGGCAAAAATCCTGACAAGGATGGACCCACTGATGGCTCTTACCTCTCACCATAGGCGTGCCTGACACTGTCGAACCTCGACCCCTCGCCGGTTCTCTGTGAATGGAACGGCCATGTCGAGGGTGATGAGCCACCAGAGGAAGACTTTGAGTCATACACAGAGATCTTCTCACAAGAAGCATCGAACGATCTTGACGAGATGTGGTGTACAAAAGGGCCTTACAAGGTCATCACCATCGCGATCGTCCATTTCAACTCGTTCATGACTCATAAGGAAGAACATAGACGCGAACTGGTGAACGCGTTCCTCAACGAGGTTCTCCCTTTTAAACCGGATGTAATAGCGGGAGATCTCAATAATATTGCGTCGAGGCTCACCTTAAAAGGTGGAGATGTTCACCCGCGAAACAGTTTGTTTTCTCTATACCTGGAGAAGAAACTTGCAGCATTCAACAAAATAGCAGGAAGGCACTCACAAGTGCGACATCTTTGCTTGAACAACTCCGACCAGAACAGACTGGCACGTGCAGATCGTCTACCGGCGGACCCGGCGAAGAAAGTTGCTGACCTTGACTGTATCAACAGTTATATCCTTGACTGGAGTAAAACGCCGCACACGGCTTCACCTAGTCCAAGAGAGGTCACACCTGCCGCCGAAAGAACATACTGGGAGCGAATCTCAGATATGTGGCAGGACACGAACAACAACAGGGATATTGATATCCGTCTGTTTGTCTCAGTCAAGCAGTACTATTCAACTTTTTCTAACCTTGACCTATGGTTGAGTCCCACTGAGAAAGATTGGCACAGCCCTTTGGGCTTCACGATACAACCAATCCTTACAAAAGGGAAACACAACCGGTCAGATGCCCAGGTCCAGAAGATCGCTGACAAGCGAAAGGCTTACAAGCAGCGTAATGCCGAATACTGGGGTTACAACGATTCATTCGTTTACTCATCCGGCAACAGCTGGTACGACAAATCGCAACCATCAGGTAGCCATCACAGATATGGAAGATTCTGGGAGTGGCCACAGCCTGAACGTCCCAGCGAGCCTGAAGGTCCTCCTCCAAGAAGGAACCAGGAATCATCGTCCCCTTCACAACAAGATCTACCAAGATCAAGGTCCAGGCCTCAAAGAACCAATATTGTTGACAAGCTCAACATGTCTTTGGAAGAGCTGGATGGACTAGAAGAATAACCGTCACCAACAAAAAGTGACATCGAAGAACACGAAAGAGAAACATCAAACTTGATGTCTGCTCAGAGAGATGAAGAGGAACAAGAGGACGAATCCTCCATCCGGAGAAGAAGAAGGAAGGCATCGCGTCCACCGTCTGCTCCGAGCGGCAAGGCACTCAGAACAGCTGCTACAGCAGCGGGATTGTCGGGCTGGTTCGGACACCGCAACCGAGGTGGAGCAAACGCAGAGTCTATCAAGACTGATGAGACTTCACTTCCAGACTCACTAACCAGTGAGCAAGACTTCTCCGTCTTCAGCATCGCGTGGAATGTGTTCCTGCTGCTAATGGGCTTACACTGGATGTGGAAGCAGATTACCAGGCCTCCTATCAGATGTATGGAGCGCCAACAACCAAAAACAAAAGCAGCAGCGAACCAAAGAGTTCCATTCCTCGAACCCGAGGACGAACCGCAGACGCGCGAACCTTTAGGACCCAACAGGGTCAATTCCGGAGAAACAACTGATCTGCGACCTATCTGGCATACTTCCCGAAGCGAAGTCTACCATCTCTCAGACAGCTGTTACCAGCTCAAGCAAGCAAGAGATGTTTGCAAGAAGGTGCTGTGCAAAAACTGCCTCCATGCAGTACAAGTTGCGGAGATTCGCAGGAACGATCCTTTCCAAAGAGGTGATACACGTCCACGTGGCACCGAAAGAGACATTGAGCGCTTCCAGACCTACGATGATGCAAGTACCACTCCTCATATGACGCAATATTCAAAGATGCCTTGCATGCACAAATGGCCGAAGAAGCCATGCAGATTACCTATACATCGATCCCCAAGGGATCCTCGGCAAAAGCCAGAGGTACATCTGCACTCTCAAGTGCCGCATCGTCATCAGCGCCCAAGGCAATGCCACCAAGGCCTAACAAGGCAAACATGTCACCTCCACCTAAGAGTCCTCCGCCAAAGGCGAAAGGAACAGTACCTTCTGATCCTCCAAGACCAAAAGGTCCTACCAGAAGAGGAGGTCAAAATCGGCGCATTCAACGAAAGGCAGCTAGAGAAGCCCACAACAGTGGACTCTGCACCTATGCAGACGCTGCACTTGACGAAGCCAATCAAGGCCAGGCAATTAACGTTACGTGCCGAAACATAGTACAAGACACGTCAGCTCTATCGATGCAACGGTAGAAGCAGCCGGTCAGTTTACACAACGCGTGCTACAGCACGTAGAAACATATGATGAAGAGGAACCGTGGAGCACGGAGTTCCTACCAGTCGTGGAAGTCCTATTCAGGAACTTAAGCGGCGACGAAACAACTGTCATACATGACAATCAAACGGTAACTATGCCTCTTGCGAAATACACAGACCTCCTCAGAATCGCACAAGCATTGCGAGGCTCTATCCAGAGAGACAAGGAGGAAAGAAAGGAACATCTTGACACCATCCAAGATACTCTATCCAGAGTGGAAATCCTTCTAACAGCACTGAAGGACTCAAGGACAGTCTTTAACCAATTGGTCCATTCCTCACTAGAGATAGAGCGAAGAAATAACAATCTCAAAAATGTCCTCGAGACACTCTTTGACGACCAAAGCTCTGAGGAAGACCAGTCAGAATCTGACAATGAAGAAGTCCTAACTCCTTCTGCACCACAGTACTGGAATAGCCTTTATGCCCACGCCTTATCTCCTTCAGGAGATGAAAGTGAAAGATCATGGGCGTCCTCAGACGGACAGCTTGAAAGAAGAAGGGCTGAACGGGCAAAGGCTAAGCAGCCGCAACCGGCAAAAGCCAAGGCAACTCCAGCCAGCTCACAAGCTGCTCCAAAGGCCGAGCCAAAGGCGACAACATCCAACCATGGATATGATACTGCAGACGCCGCCGTCACCAGGGCTGAGAACAGATTACTCGGAATCTTTTCAAGTTCCGAAGAAGACCACTCAGACCCGGATGAGCCACATCCGAACGTCTACGCTCGAGCCTATGATCCAAACCTGGATCCAAATCTGAGATAAGAGAATCTCAGAGTTTCACAACAGTGACTCACAAAGCTCTAACAAGAGCAAAGTGAAAGGCTGCATAATTCGATATAGAAAACATCACCAGACATGATCTTGTACAGATGATCTCTCTGACCAACATGCATGAGTGTGTGTGCAAAATGAGTGGAGTGTCCTCAGCAGTGTACTTCAGTGCTATACCTAGCATAAATAATATGCTGTTTTTATCATGAGTCCAAACTCCGCAACTGTGACAGTGGGCATAATAGTATATGTGTGAATGTGCGGCCATGCTTCCGGTAAAAGAAAATTAGTGTCTGTTTGTTTGCGTAAACCTCTAAAGGGTAGCTCTAACAGGTACCTACAGCAATGGCTGCATGCTCATACATATACATTCCGCTGCCCATTGGCTCACAGTGGTTTTACCATATTGAGACAAGACAAGCTCTCCTTGCGTAGCAAGACAAAACAACTACTGTCCGTGTGCAGGGCGCTGCCCTTTGATCCTTAGGGAATAACTGGTCATACACCTCCTTACAAGGAGTATCCCTTGGGGGTGTATCGGCACAGGGGGAGGGGGGGGGGAGGAGGGGGGGAGGGGGGGAGGAGGGGAGGGAAAATGAGGGGAGGCCGGGCAAGGGGGTGGCAAACGAACGCAAAAAGCGGGTAGGAGGATTAGGTGGAGGGTACGTGAAGACGGACCGCGGCACAGGCCCTAAACCCCAAACCCTCAACCCTTAAACAATTTAAGATTGGGGCATTGCCTCGTGGAGCTGCCGGCCTGGGGATGGGCAGGCAGGGGACTTAGACTTTGGATGCCTACTTGGGCGCACCCAGAGCACATTTCCAACTTGCACTCATAGGTCCCTTGCGTTCTTTCAATTTCAGAGTTCCGGGAAAGCAGTGTAGCAGATGAAGTCCTTATGGTCTCACTTCCTGGAGCGAAGCATTTGGCAGGGATAAGTTGTTGTCTTCTTTTCCACGATTGCACTTGGCCAGATAGCGGGTGGTTGCAACGCTTGGCTCCAGCAGAGCAGTGCTGAGCAACAGGCGGAACAGGTGTTAATATGTTGTCATTACGTCATTTCTATAGTACAATATACTAAACTATATTTTCGCATTCTTTACCATACCATGCCATACCATACCATACTATACCACTGTACTGCAGCTAGACCCCTTTTTGTTGGGAGAGCTGGCTCGACATTGACCCAGGCCCTGTTCGTGTGTCATTCTCAGGAGCATCAAATCAGCGCCGTTTTGGAAGGTTGCATGCTTTATTACCATTGTTACTCACTATTACCATGAAAACGATGACGGGTTTTAGAATTCATTACCATTAAATCGACTGTTGCACTTGTCACTATTGTTCACCTATTGGTATCATTATTGGTGATATCTGTTATCATTGGTTATGATTGGAATTTTGCAGCTCCCCGGTATCTGGTATCTTTCATGAGCCAACTCCGACAAACTTGCTCTCAGGGTCTGGAGATCAATTCCTCGGTCTCAAGTCGGAAGGTGCGCAGGCAGATGTGTCGTAGTCACTTATCTGCAAACTCACGCCACGGGTGCCTAATCGCAAAACTTGTCTTCAACTGTTTTCTGCTGGATGCTTTCATTTTTCCCAAATTGTCCCAGTGCTCTCATGTCGAGGTGTTGCCAGGGACAGTGACATCCCGAAAATCGTAGAGCCCGGAGCCCGGAAAGAGCCCTGCCAACAAGAATGCTCTTTGCACTACAGCAGAGGGTTCTCAACATGACAGCCGAAGGGGAGCCTCCCTCGGATTGAAAGATCTGAGGGTCCATCAAGTGATATCCATGCCATTCGACTGGATGCTTCCAATTTTGATGTGCCCTTTAGTCCTTGTCACTTTAGCAAGGAATCTGCAGCATCCCCGCACAGACCCCGGACCCATGGAGCGTCTCTGCTTTTTCCCGAGACTATGCTAGCTGGCATCTGAGCCCGCAATGTCAAGCACTGATAATTACTGCCAGAGCCCCACCCCCCCAAACAACAAAAAACAAACGAGTACGATTGCAGAAGCCCGCGGAATCCGCGCGTTGACACAGCAGTTCCGAGAGTTTGGGTCTCTCCGGTGCCCGCTGGGGGCAAGCAAGTTCATGTTGAGAAGTTTATTATGGAACGCCCCAAACCCTACACACATCCCCAGCAGCCCAGAACGAACCCTAAACCCTAAACAACAATCCAAAACCCAAAAAAGCCTTGACTAGAACCGTAAACCCCGTTATCAGAACCAAACAACCCCAAATCCCCTTAAACATGACCATCTCACTCAGAAAAGCCGTCTTTGCCAGGCCGGTGCAGCGCCTCTACTTCGGGGCGGCTCGTATATTCAGAATAAGGAGACTAAGAAATCAGACAGCTATTCACAGCTCTTGCTTGCGCTTTATCAAAGCCTGTGCTATCTGGGATGCATTGCTCTGCAGTCCTGCGCTCGGACGTTTCCAGTTCGTTGCAGGGGGCTGCGCTTTTCTGTTCGCGCGGTCAGCGTGAGTTTCCAACTCGTTGCAGGTGCAGGGGTGCGATCTTGTGCAGAGGCCCGAGGCCCAAAGCTTTGCACACCGTGTCTTGTCGAGGGTGTGGGAGGTCCAAGGCACAATGTGGTGCAGATTTCCCTTGCGTTGCATCAGCCTCCATATCGAAGCTGTCAAGCAGCACCGGGCCTTTTGCCTGAGGCCTCGTGGCTGCCCCTCCCATGGCCGTGATAGAGCGAAAAGTAATGATCTGCGGTCCAAGTGGCAGCGGAAAGTCTTTTGTGAGCAACAAGCTCACCCTTCTGCCGGTACCAAAGAGGGCGGAACAGGAGAAAGATCCGAACTATGGCGTGATCTCCAGCAGCAGTTTCGGCCGTGGCTCCATTAAGGTGCATGGGTGTTGGTTGGAGTTAGCGTTGCGGACGTGGTGTTGGACAAGGCCTCCCAGAGAAGTGCGGCAGGTGCTAGTGTTGTGCTTGGAACCCCCTGCAAGGTGCTTACAAAGCGTTCGAAAAACCCGGTCAAGTACATCGATTCGACAGGAGATGAAGGCCAGATGACGCTCTATGTGACAGACACGCCAGGAATGCCCAGCGAGGAGAGCGCGGCGGTGGAGCTCCTCAGGGACATCAGGAAGTCCCCGCTGCACGGGATAATTTGGGTCGTGGATGCCAGCACCCGATATGACCGTGACACGGAGCCGGTGCTCAACGCAGCTAAGCGGTGTTTGGGAGAGCAATTGAGCGAGTCCAGGCTCATCGTGTTCGTGAATAAGGTCGAGCAGACCCAGCAGGCCACCCTTGAATTTAACAAGGCTGTTAATTACGTGGTGGAGCGCCTTTTGGGCAAAGAGAAAGTGAAGGACTTCCATAACGCTGCGTACAACTTTCAAGGTGAGGACAAGGGAGTTAAGGACTTGAAGACTGTCATCGCATCATTGCCGGACCTTTCCCTGCAGGTTGGCGACATTTTTCCGACCAAAATCCCGGCAGGGTCACAATCAGCAGCTTAGCATCCAGCAAAGCAGCAGCACGAAAGCAACCTGTAGTCAACGTCATCATAGTTGTTAGCCTACTCTCCGTGAGCGCACCCTTTTGAAGCTTGTTTGCTCGCCGCAATTATCAGGTGGAACTGCCCTTCATCTTCGGAGCCAGCCTCACAACAACGCTCATCTTCTCAATCGCGTGGGCAGTTTATGCACTGGCTTTTTGGGGCGTCCCGCCCTTCCTGATGCAACTCTTTGTGACCATTGCCGGGTCTGTTGCTTGCCAGCTCGACCCTGTCCAGTTGATTTTAGTTGCAGGACTTTGGAGTCTGGACTTCATCAACGACGACATGGCAAGCGACCCATTCTACGGCATCGTTCTTGTAGTTGTATTCGGAGCTGGCATGCTTTTGCAGGAAGTGCCTCGGCTGCTTGAGACAAGACGGAATATGAACAGCCGAAACGAGCCATTGCTTCCGACTAACGAGCCATTGCTTCCGACTTCGCCACCTCACCACCGTCCTGCGGATTTGCCTTCGGAGCCACACGAGCCCCGTCTGGCCACAAAGCCACAAACGGACAGTAGAGTCACAGTCCTCTGGTCCCTCTTCAGCGGAACGTTCAACTCTGTTATTGGACTTGTCACTGGCAAGTTCTGCGGCCCCATCTCTCTCATTCTCTGGTGCGTAGGCTCCCTCATCATCGCACGGTATGTGAAAAAAGCGATGGAGGAAGTAGTCAACCGAATTGCACGATTCGGTTACTTCATGAGCAAAGTCGTGGAAGATGCGATGCAGAAAGCAATAAGTGCTGCAGAAGAGCTGTTCAACAAGTTGGACGAATTCTGGAGCATTTTACGGGATTCTGCACAAGAAATGCGCCATATTGCCGGAGTTCGCACAGCTGCTGGGGCATGCTTTGGTGTAGTCCTTGCACTGTGTGTCGCCATGCTCCTTGGTGACTCAGGCTTGGTGTTCACACCGTCAGATACAAAGCGCGCGAAGGCTCTGGCCTACATGCAGTCCGTCTTCTTCTTGAAGCCGCTGCTTTATGTGACCCTGCCAACAACGACCGTGAGTGAAGTCGTTGCATTGGCTCTTACCCTGGTACCCCTCCTCCAGTACCTGAGCAGCATTCATGAGAAGAGCCAACGGGATATGCATGTGGAGCTTGTCATTCTCATCCTTTGCTACTTCGTGGCGGTTATGGCCAGGTCTCTGCGGCAGAAAGGTGCCTAGTCCGACTTAGGTTGAAGCTTCTAGCTATTTTAGCTGAGCAGTCCGTGCTCGTGAAGAGTCCGCGTCGCGAGCTGAAGCCAGCTCAAGCTTGCGCTACGGGGGCAAAAGGACATGGAACATGGACTCATCGGTCCTCTGTGCACTCTGCGACTCGAAGCTCTCCCAGATGTAGTTTGATCTCAGCGCCGATGCAGGGCCGTATCATTGAGCACGTCATGCATTCATACAATTGATGCGTGCTGCGAGGAGCCTGTGAGGAGGGACGAGGGATGCCGAAGCAAGGCCCGGAGAGCAGTGGCACAGAAAAACCGAAAGCCGGGATCATCGCGGACCATTGAATGATGCGTGATGTGTTGCTTGCACTTCTGGTTCTGTCTCTGAAGCAGACAACGAACTGCGGTTTCTGCTGCATATACTTGGAGGCAGATGCCATCGCCAGGTTATCTCTTTAGCCAAGTGTCAGAAGTCTGCTGACACGTTGTGGAAGCTTTCACTGCATTGGGTTTTGTGGTGGAGGCACATGCAGCCGAGGTCCCACGGCAGGTCAGCGGACCCAAGCGCTACACATGTCATCACGCGTCTAGATGGCTCGTGCTAATGTTGCACATCATGTCTGCACACTATATGATACGACCGCAACAGCATGCAACATCCATCTGCCATTATCGCCACCACACCTCGCAAGACCTGTGTCTAGATACCAAAGTCGCAGAAACAGTTGCAATGTATAGAGGCATTGGTAAGGGTTGGGACGTTAGGGTTTGGGGTTTTGAGGTTGAGGGGCAGAGGTTGTCGGGAGAGCACATACTCGAGCTCTTCCTGATGATTTCAATGTGTGCTTTCACTTTCTCCCGGTCTCACTGTAGTTAAAGCAATCCAACAAAGCTGTGCAAGCTGTTCGTGATGAGACTGGACCCAACCCTCAAACACCGGAAACCTGCCCACCCTGCCCGGCAGTTCCCGCCAGCCATACATCCTTTCTTGCCATGCTTTTGCTCCGCAGTGAAGAGGGATTAGCTGATCAACTATGCTCATGCTTGCCTTTTTGATTGCGCTCCTTGCTTTGCAAAAATGCCCGCGACACGTGATACCGCAGTCACCATGACGATGTTTGCCACATGTCACATGGATGGTGCCTGCGCTGCTGTTGTTCCACTGCCAGATTTTCTGCGATCATCAGAGTATCAAGGGGCTTCAAGCTATCAGAAGAGCGCAGGCTTGTCGTGGGAGTCCATGGGCGCTGTGCGAGGCGTGGAAGGTGTATGAGAAGCCCCAGCCAAGCACCAACGAAGTTTGGAGGAAACCGTTCGTAATTGTCACCAACAGGCGAAGTCTTTGCTCTTCCTGTGGCATACCTGACTAACCACGATTACGTAGCAGTGCAGCTATGACCCATGTGCTTTTGTGGGCATCGGAGTGGGTAGGTCGGGGTGGAAAAGAAGAAGCATCTCCGCCCGCGCAACCATTGCTTGGATGGTTCCTGTGCCGCAGAACATGCAGAGCAGAGCTTGTGCAGTATGCGGTTCGCTTGTGATTGAAAGACTCCGGTTTGAGATCAACACTTGCAACAACAGTCCGAAGCGGGTTGCGCTCATGTTTGGCAAGATGTGTCTAGGTGATGATGCAGCAGATTACCTTGACTTGACGAACCATGCTCGGGAGGAATCCGGAAAGGAATGCTGAAGGGGTCTTGACCGTTTGTGTTAGGTTTGATTGGCATTGAGCTTGATGAAGTTTCCTCGAATGCATCGAAATTGGAGCGTTCTGCGTCTGATTGGCCCCGTTGCCGAAGTTGATGTTACTTGCGTCATGGTGTAGTACTTCTAGACAATAGCTTCAGTCCGCATCCCCCACATCTCTGCTGATTGAAGGGACGGCCTGGTTCAGAGGAGTGACCAGACCCGCCCAGACTTCTTACATGTGCAGGAATGGAGAGATCGGGGTCAAGGTGCAGCCGCCGCAGATGTGTTTCTCTGCGCCGGCGCGGCAACTCAGGCGCGCGGCGGATCGCGCAGCGTCCAATATCTGGGTGCAAAAGCATGTTGAGAGCTGCTCTTTTCTGTTCGTGCGGTCAGCGTGAGTTTCCAACTTGTTGTGGGTGCAGGGGTGCGGTCCTGTGCACACCGTGTCTTGTCGAGGGTGTGGGGGGTCCAAGGCACCATGTGGACGACAGCGGGGCAGATCTTTTGCATGCAGTGAAGATTTCCTTTGCATTGCAGCGGCCTCCATAGCTTGTATTCTGCAGGTCGAAGCCGTGAAGAGGCACCGGGCCCTTTGCCTTAGGCCTCGTGACTGCCCCTCCCATGGCCGTGATAGAGCGAAAAGTAATGATCTGCGGCCCAAGTGGCAGCGGAAAGTCTTTTGTGAGCAACAAGCTCACCCTGCTGCCGGTACCAAAGACTTCGCAACAGGAAGAAGATCCGAACTATGGCGTGATCTCCAGCAGCACCTTCGGCCCTTGCTCCACCAGGGTGCATGGATTTTGCCTGGGGTTCTTGAAACAACCATGGTACCTTTGCCCGCAGTCTTGCGTTGTTTCACCATCAGTACTGTTACTGGTATTATGACTATAGTAGTAGTTGTAGCCGTGTTCGTAGTAGTAGTAGTCGTGCTACTACTACCGTCACCACTACTACGGTTACGGCCACTAGTAGAACAGTAGTAGTGGGAGTAGAGGTAGTAGTGGCAGTAGTGGTTGTAGTGGTACTGTTGATGGAGGAAATCTTGCACCAGTTTGAATAGACCAAGAATGCGCGTACCCCCTGCTTTACATTGATGTCCAGTCCTGCAAAGGGCCGTGGGTTCCGTTGACAAACATCTTGTACCAGCCACATTGGCCATCGTCATTCTTGAACAAGGGGTGTGGGTCCTCGTGATGGGCGGTGTCATGAGTCATCATCTGGGCGGTGCAGTATATACTAGTATTCTGAACTGCTCACATTAAACGGCGAGTCTCGAGCCTTCCTTTGAAAGTTCAGCGGTGCGGAAGCGACGGGCTCCCTGTTTCCATAGCTTCACACGTGCGTTCCTGTACTTCCAAAAGGGGGGTTTAGGGTTTTTGGTTTAGGGTGGAGGGTTTAGGGCTTCGGGGTGCGATGAAGGTAGATGGGGCAGTCCTGCCTTTTCCCGGTGTATGCAGTGTTGGACAAGGCCTCCCACAGAAGAGTGCGGTTGTGCTTGGAACCCCCTGCAAGGTGCTAACAAAGCGTTCAAGAAACCCCGTCAAGTACTACCTCAATTCGAGAGGGGATGAAGGCCAGATGACGCTCTATGTGACAGACACGCCAGGAGTGCCCGACACGAAGGGCAGATCGGTCAATTTTCTGAACGAGGTCATGTCCTTCGCAAGGGAAAGCCGTCCGCACGGGATAGTTTGGGTCGTTGATGCCGTTGGCAGGTTTGGCAATGACATGGAGCTGGCGCTCCAGGCCGCTAAAGAGTGCTGGAATGGGCAGCTCACTGAGTCCAAGCTCCACGTCTTCGTGAATAGGGTGCCTAGCGCATTTTCGCTTGCAAATGATGGAGAGGAAGAGGAGAACATCGAGCAGGTCCAGGCGGAAAAGGTTGATGCAGCTGTGCGTTACGTGGTGAAGTGCTTGCTGGGCGAAGACAAAGTGGAGGGCTTCCGGAATTATTCATGGAACCTTGCCGGCAGTCACGAAGGAATAAAGACACTCAAGCTTGCTATTGCGAAGTTCGACACCCCCCTGACAGACCAGCAGGCTGGCAGCATACGCACCTGGGACGAGCTCAACACATACTACGAGGACTTGGAAACGGGTGCGATAAGTGCAAAGGAATTCCAGGAGCAACAGCTCTCCGCAAAGCAGTTTGCGAAGCAATACCTCGTCGCGGTTGCCGGTGTGGCAAAGAGATGGCCGACTGCATCTTTCAAGTCATTAGCGGAACGTATCGGTAAGAAGATGGAAGAAGTTGACGGGGAGATCCAACGGTTGCAGGGTGACCACGAGAAGGAGTTGGAAAGGGAGAAGAAGCTCTTGGCCTCAAGCAATTCATGCAAGCTTGGTTTTTGGAGCTTGTAGGAGTTGTCGTTTACCTTTTTACTTTGGCAGTAATTTTAACGCTACGCCGCCCGCCTCGGCTCTGTAGCGGCAGGGCGAGGCGGCAGTGGATGTTGTATACAGCATGCTAAGCGGGAGTGTCGGGGAGGGGGGGAGCCGGACAAGGGGGTGGCAAATGAGCGCAAAAAACGGGTGTCCCCAAACATTTGGACTGCAGGGAGGAGGATGAGGTGGAGGGTACCTGAGGTAACCACCAAGACGCCTGGGCCTGTAACCGGTTAAGGCCTTCCAGCCATGCCGCCCGGAGCAAGAAAAAACAACACAGAAAGAGCCTGAAAAGAAAGACAGGCAGTGGATTGACGACCCAAAGTGGGGGCGAGGAAGACGAAACGAGGGCGGGGAGAAGAAGTGGGAGCAGGAAAGAGGAAGAAAAAGGGGGGGGGAGGGGGGGGAGGGGGGGGGTGAAACCATAAACCTCTAAAGGGGTAGCTCTAACAGGTACCTACAGCAATGGCTGCATGCTCATACATATACATTCCGCTGCCCATTGGCTCACAGTGGTTTTACCATCTTGAGACAAGACAAGCTCTCCTTGCGTAGCAAGACAAAACAACTACTGTCCGTGTGCAGGGCGCTGCCCTTTGATCCTTAGGGAATAAACTGGTCATACACCTCCTAACAAGGAGCATTTCCTTGTTGGTGTATCGGCTCAGTTTTCTGGTAGCGGAGCCCGGAAAGGGCCGCCCGCCTCCCAAAGTCCGCTACAGCGGTCGGCCTCGCCGAACGCTTAACCAAGCGGATAAGAGGCAGCACAATGTCGAGCTCGCATAGCGAAGCCGACGGCAGTTCCCAATCCTCCGGGGGATATGAGAACGAAGAGGCCTCCCAAGGTCCAGCTACTTATGTCGCACAGTCATATGCAACATCTGACCGCATGCTTGCATCATTAGGCATAACGCCCAAGATCGCGCCTGCCTATGATGGCACCACCTCGTGGTTTGAGTATGAACAGTTGATTGACGAATGGTGCGACATAACAACGCTGGATGACACCAAAAGAGGTCCGTCTCTCAAGACGAGGCTCTCCGGATTGGCCGCAGTACAAAAGGAATCACTGAACCGAGAAAGGCTTGCAGCCCCAGATGGAGTAGATTACTTCAAGAAGAAGATGCGTCCATTTTTCGTGAAAGGAGAACAGTACGTTTTCTATTCAAGGCATGGAAGGGCAACCAAGACTTTGTGACTTGGATTGCTAAGTTTGAGATCGTGCTACAGCGCGTGAGAAACTCATGGATGGATCTCTTACCAGAGATAGCTCTGGAAGATGCCCATCCGGATTTCATGCAGGCTGTGCAGGCAGATCAAACCTTCTTGCGCCTACAGGATGCAACCGAGAGAGACACATACGCCGCACGTTTCTTCGAAACATGGAACAAGGAACGCCTTGATAATCATCGAAGAGCGTTTCCTCTAAATGATAATCTCCTAGCTCTCCTCTTCCTAGTGCAGTCAGACCTAAATGAGATGCAACGTGAGAGGTTGGTAACAGCATTGACCAACCAAGGTTACCGAATTGAGACCTACACGTACCCTATAGTACGGCAGACCATGTTCGATCAGTTCTCAACGACCAGAACTGGTCTGCAGGATCCCAACATTCGGCACTCTTCTCACAAGAAGGACCGCCATGGAAGGAGAGATCAACGCCGCAAACGCGGAGGTCGAAACTTCCTCATCCTCGATCAGGGTGAATACGAAGGAGTCGATGGATTCTGGCTTCAAGACGAAGACACCCTTGAGGAAGGCTTTCTTGCCGCCGAGGATGAAGAAGCTGTCTTCTGGACAGTTGACGACCATGAAGCCTTCGTTGCAAGGAGATTCAAAAAGGGAAGAAGACCAAGAATGCGTCCCGGATCACAGGGAAGAGCAAAGGGTGGCAAGCGAAAAGGACGTGGCCGTTTTAGGTCATACCGCGGAAAAGGGAGAGCCAACCAGGCAGAACATGATCCAACTGATTCCAGCTATTTCGGTAAAGGTAAAGGAAAGGAAAAAGGGAAAGGTGGAAAAGGCAAAGGAAAAGGAAAGGACAAAGGAGATAAAGGAAGCTCCTTCAAGGGTACAAAATCAAAAGGCAAAGGTAAGGGTACAGCTAAGTCTGCCTCCTTACAAGGAGACCAAACTGGATCTCCACAGGCCTATGAGAGTTCCACCGCACCGAGCTGGGATTCATGGTATGAGGACAGTTATTATACTGACTCCAGTTGGAATTATGCCGTTTATGACGATCAAACGTCTTATACATACTATGCATCACAAGCCTCACGAAGAAAGACACGGAGAAAGAAGAGAAGAAATCAAGCAGGATCATCAGGTAGAGGCACAGATCCGAGCGCGCACCAAGAACCCGTGTACAACTCATCAGTGAGGTACGTGCCCCAGGTCTCTGAACCATCCGAGGGGCAAGGTGTGGAGACTGCAACAGCAGTGTTTCCGTTGCAGCACACCGTCCTATCTGCTCTCACAGAGCGGATCAATCTTGATAAGAGCCCTCCCTTTGTCATACTTGACTCTGGTTGTACTAGGGCTATGGGTTCCCGCTATGCGGTGAACAGGCTTATCAAGGCCGTGAAGCAACATGCCCCAGGCATGCTTGATTTCACTTTTTCACCTTCGAACACGAAGTTCTCTTTTGCAGATAGTGAAACAGCTCTTATCAAGAAGCGTGTAACTCTATGGTTTAACACAACTCCAAGAAGAGATACAACCATAGAAGTTTTGGATCAGGGAAGAGTCCCCATTTTGTTTTCCATCGAACAGATGAGGAATTTAAGAATGACCCTCGAGTGTAGGCCAACAGCTGACCTAGCAACGTGTGAAGCTTTCGGTTTGTATAAAACCCCTCTTCCGATTAGTACCAATAACCATTTGGTATTGGACCTTCTAGGCTTTACTTCCACCAGGAAGTACCTTCCTAAGTCAGGTACGTCGTTCAGTGCGACGGAGACTGCTCTAGGAGCCAATAAGCCTTATGTTAGGATACCGGAAGGTCGCTGTCCAGCCTGTGCCGGACAGAAAAAGGCTCACACGTACCTCAAGGGTTGTGACAAAGCGCCTGAGGGAGCAGCTGATCCACCGCCGAAGAGGATTTCAGGGAAAAAGAAGCCTCTTTCATCTGATCCGGCAGAATCATCTGCCAAGAAACTTGATCCACCAGAATCATCTGGAGATGTTCCTGAGCCTTCCGGACCATCGGAACCATCATCAGGTTCTAGGGACAAACCTGCAGAATCCTCTGCATCACATGAACCTCCAGAAGAAGAAAGACTTGAAGTTCCACCTGCGAAGATAAAGACTCCAAAGGGTCTTAAAAACCTTCTGAAGAAATCCCGCAAATATGCGGTTAAATCTCCTGTTGAAGAGAAGTCTAAGGTCCCAGGAGCTGATGACGGGACGGAGGTAAGACCACTTGAGTCAAGAGAATACCCGGCTCCTGGTACAGACTCCCCTACAGGTGAAGAGATTGTCGCAGAACCATCGCCATCTCTTCCCATTGCTCTTCGCAGGATTCATGAGAAGCTTAAGGACCCTGTAGAACTCTATAAGCTTCACCTCAAGCACCGTCATATGAGTACGGATCAGTTCAAGCGACGCACAAAAGCCTTACAGATCCCAAAGGAGATCTACGAGCTATATGACCAACTGGTCAAAAAGTGTTCAGCCTGCCAGGAACATGTGAGCGCTCCTTCGAGAGCGAAGATTTCTGGTCTAAGATCAGAGACTTTCGGTGATCTCACCTTCGTAGATCACGGTGAGCTTCCAATTCCTGGCAAGGATAGTCGCTTAGTATTTCTTATTCTCTATGATGGAGCAACAAACTTGTTGACTGCCGAAGTAGTCCAGGATAAAGAAGAACATACGACAATGTCGATTATGAATGACTACTTTGAGAAATTTCAGATGAACCCAAAGGTTGTAGTTGGAGATCAAGCATTCATGACTCCAAAAATGGAGGCTTATTACAATCGGCAGAATATCAAGCCTGTAGCAACAGGACCTGGAACACCATGGCCCAACAGGGCCGAAGCTGCTGTAAGATTGCTGAAACATCAGATTAAGCTCATACTTCAGATCCTGAAGGACGGTGACCCGCAGTATAACGGAATCACCATGAAGTATGGCAATCTCGTTCGCCAAGCATGTTTGGCAAGAAACTCTTCGATTACCTACGGAGGAGTTACTCCTTTAGAAATGGCCTTTGGAAGGCGTCCTCGAGATGTTATAACACCAGCGAACGCTGATCCCAATCAGTTGACAGGTAATCCAACTGATACGGAAGTCACTGCGAGAGCCATTAAGGAGCTTGCCAACAGGGCTTACCAAGAGGCACGCCAATCTGATGATATGCGTAGAGATCTTGCAGCCAGACTGTCAATGACCCAAGGACCTTTCTCTTTGGGAGATAAGGTTTTCTACTGGTCAGAAGATAAGTCTAAGATTGGATCCACTGGATCCAAACATGGATCTTGGCTAAAAGGGAAGGTGATCTCCGAACTCGGAGGATCCATGGTAGGTGTGGATCTTGGAACACGCATCGTCCGCGTCAATATCTCAAAACTGAGGAAAAACTATGACATAACATCTGATGTGGAGATTCCTCTCGCGCCTGATGAGGAAACTCTGACGTCAGAAGGTTCGGACCACGCAAGTTGCATGGTCACCTTTGATGCTTCCCTGCAGTCGACAGACCTAACGATTCCACATCAAGAGTGTCACTGGCAGGTCACCAGCACTGGGAAGATTGACTTCCTAGAACTCTACGGCGGATCTCCCCGCATGAGTCACAAAGCTGCCCTGTCAGGTCTTCGAGTAGGTCAGCCAGTCGATTTGCGTAGCGGTCTAGATCTTGAGCAACCGCAAGGTAGCTCCAATCTTCTTAGGATCATCAAGGAACAAGAACCTACTATTATTGTTATGTCACCTGACCATTCTCAGTGGTCTAGCTGGTACTCACAGTGGAAGAAAGGCTCTGCCAAGAGACTTTCTGTTTTAAAATTCTGTGAATCGGTCGCAGACCACCAAATGAAGCTCGGACGTTACCTTGTTCTTGAGAACCCATACTACAGCAGGCTCTGGTCTTCACCAGAAGCAAAACGCCTGTTTTCTAATCACAAGATCAGCTATGAGGTCTGTAACCTACAGGCCTATGGCATGAAAGATCCAACAGGATACTATGAATCGAAATCCTCGATTTTTATGCACAACTTGCCACCGCAAGTTCTAATTCCTCTCCAGAGGCATTCTGCCAAAACGAAATCTCCAACATCTCCACCAGGAGACGAAAAGGGTATTCAAGGCTACGGTCTTAAAACGAAACTAGCACAAGTGTATCCTTATGAATTCTGTGAGACCTTTGCCTCGTGTTTGGCAAGATTCCTGAAACGAGATGCGTATGCATCTCATCTGTCTTTAGTCACAGACATACTAGAATACTCTGGAGATGAATGCCTCCAGGGACTTTCGGAACTTCTTGATCAGGAGTATTCTCTTTTAACAACAAATCCTCTCAAGGATTCAAAACTCCTGCAAGATCCGAAAATCAGATCACTTGTTGCTAGAGTAAATTCTTTATCGAGTAAAACTGAATTACCATTGCATCATTCCAAACCCTCACCGTCCCTTGATGCCTTGGTGTCAGACATTACTCGCCTTAGATCAAGACTCTTACCAGGGTCTGGTTTCGAACAGTGTACTCTATACAGAGGTACATTTGGAACAGTTAAAGCACGCACCAGTGTAACTGATGGCGTTCTTGTCTTCTGGAACAAGAAGAAGCCCAATTCGACTATGACGTGTTGCTTGCCGCACCAGGTTTCCTGGAACAAGGTGCACCCATCAACCTTCTCGGGGGTGCTATTCCAGATGACAGGCGGCAAGACTTCACCGTCCGTGCGAACACAGCCGGATGTAATCATGTCGGACGAAGAGGTTTCGCCGTCAGACCCGTCAGAACCAATGAGCACTAATCGCTCACGAATCACATCTGACGATGTTTCTATGCCGGAACCAGATCAGCCGATGCCTCCCGGCACGCCGCCGTCGCGTCCTCCTCCTCCCATACCTCCACCGCGACTACCGGCCGTTTCCTCCGATGAGCCCGTGGCTCCTGCTCGGGCTAAGCCTAGCGTGCATCCGCCTCCTCGCGTTCCGTCTCCTCGGCGTCTGGGGGGTGATGTGTCGCCAAGGTCTTCATCGGAAAGGAAAGTTTCGCCACACAAACAGAAATCACCTTCACAGGTGCCGACACCAAAACCCAAACCGAAGGCACATCCACAGGGACCCATTCTTCCGTTACAACAAGATGAAGAAGACACTGAAGAAGAACTGGTCCCAGACGACCCCGGACAACCGTCCGCTCCTCCTCACAGTTCTGGTTCACCAGAACCGGAGAGCGATGCCGAGTCAGAAAACACAAGGTATTACTCTGATGAGGAAGGTGACTTGGTCGTAGATGAGAAGGACTGGGGCCTTCTCACAGAAGAACAGAAACTGTGTAGTAACACAGGTTCTTTCTCCATGCCTCGGTACATGCATGGCGGACCCGTAGACATCAGAGAGGTAACATCAAGAGTGAGGTCAGACCGAACACGGTATAAACCCACTAAAAGGCTTCGATCTGACATCCGTGAAGAGTATGATCTTCTCACGGAAGAGGACAAGGCCTTATCTCTAAGTTCCCCCAGGAACTCAGTGAACTTAACCCAAAAGGCACAGCGGAAGGAGGCAACCGCCAAGGAAAAGCGTGAGATGAAGAAACAGTTTGATGAAGCGAAAGCAGCAGAATATCAGAGCTGGCTAGACAATGATGTCTTTGAGCTCGTCGATACACGGAAACTCGGCAACATCCGAAATTATGTCACTGGTCGATGGGTCCTGACTCTAAAAAGAGACAAGGACGGAAACTTCCTTAAGTGCAAGGCCCGATGGGTCCTGAGAGGTTTCCAGGATCGACAGAAGGACATTCAGCAAACTGATAGTCCTGCTGCGAGTCGCCCAGGCTTCCGATTAGCGATTCAACTAGCAGCTAACAAGCTGTGGAATCTGACACACATCGACTTAAAGACTGCTTTCCTACAGGGTGAAGCCTATGATGAGTCGAGAGACATAATCTGTCAGATTCCCCCTGAAGCAGGTTATCCTTCCTACATTGCAGCGAGGATGAAGAAACCCGCTTATGGACTTAACGATGCACCTCGAAGATGGTGGAACATCGTTGATAAGGCACTCCTGTCTTATGGCCTGGTGCCAACCCGTGCGGATCGCTATACATATGTTCTGTATGGTAAGAAGTCTGCAACAGCAGATGCTGAGCTCAAGAAGTCTCAGCCAAAGACCATGGAATCAGCGATTGACTATCTCCTAGATCCCATAGAAGGCAACAATGCCAAGGGTAGACAGGTACATGGAGTAGTCTGTTTGCATGTAGATGACCTGTGCATGGCCGGTGATGACACCTTTCGTAAGGCCGTGATTGAATCGATCAAAAAGGAATTTGCAGTAGGTTCTGAAGATACGAATGATATTATGTTTGTAGGACAGAGATTAGTATGGAAGGATGCTACAGCATCAGTGCCAGCACATATCTCAGTAAATCAGAACCTAGCTGTCGAAGCTCTAGAAGAAATTGTTTTTGACAAGAAGCTCAACAATGAGCAACAATGCACACCACAGCAGCCCACTGCTTATAGAAGTGTTTTAGGACAGATCAACTGGCTACAAAGCCGGACTCAAGCTCACATCTGTTATCGCTTCAGTCGGTGTGCGAGCAAGGCTGCCAAGCTTACTATCGGTGATATTCGAGAATTGAACAAGCTTGTTAGGATTTTGAAGTCTACCGAAGTAGAATTGCGTTTTTGGCCGCTGAAAGGAAATCTCAGAATCCTCGGTTACCCTGATGCTTCTTACAGGAACAATGATGACAAATCATCTCAGAGAGCACATGTTATTTTCCTTGCTGAAGATCGAAATCCAAAGCTAAAGGGAATGAAACAATCAGCAGCAGCTGATTCTTCCAAGAAGAACGATTTCTCTGAATCCTCTATTAAGGAAACATCCTCGAGAGGTAGCCTGGTGGATTATGAGTCTCACAAGATTACGACAACCACAATGTCCACAACAGTGGCAGAGCTTAACGAACTGATGCGTTGCTTTGGTACCTGCCTGTTCCTCAAGGGACTTTGGGCAGATCTCTCATCAGAGACCGTACCTATACATATCAGAACAGATGCGAACAATCTTGTGACAACAGCAGGCACAACACACCTTCCAGAGCAAAAGGAAACTCACCATCTTATACAGATGCTTCGTAAGGAATCCAACTCTGGATCTTTAGATGACCTAGCTCATGTAAGCTCGAAGTACTGCCTAGCTGATGCATTAACAAAGCATTCGGCGCAACCTGATGAGCTTATCAAGGCTCTGGAAACAGGAAATTTACCAGAAACAGACATTCATCCACCCTTCCGTGAACTTCTGCAACATAAAGCTTTCACTGTTCGGTGGATCATAGACAACCTTAAGAATGCCGCTACAGCGGTAGCCTTCCTTGGAATTGATGTCTCAACAGAGATTTACCGATTATTTTACTGCCAAGGAACATGGTGGTAGTCTTGTTTGCTGGTAGCACAACCATGTGCTGGATTTTCTATTTAGACTGTTTTCCGTCTAAAAGAAAAGTTGTGTCTGCAGGCTGCGTTTTCATCAAGATCGGACATGTTCATGAGAACTATATGTTCTGTATCATCCGCAGCCGCTTTCAGCCTCGAGCCTCACAGCAATCAGCTTTTTGAGCTAACCAAGCATTCCTGATCCTGTTTGGTCATCGTGCCGTAATGAGCACACGATCAAACTTCCGTAGCCGTGATGGACACGCCCTACCCAGGGCAGTACAAGCGTACCATGAGCGACATCCACACATGGATAGCTCTTACCCCGAGTCTCGTCGGGAAGCATCACGTCGACACACCGAACACGGTGGACATCGATTTCACAAACGTGAGAAAAATAACGAGCCTCCATACATTTACATGGGTCACCAACAGGGGTTCAATCCGCGTCCAAGAGATCTTGCTGACCTGATCTTACGATGTGGCCATGCGAGTCGAGCAAGGCTCACTCCAATCTCCAGACATGGGGTCAGGCTCTACGAAGGAGTCCTTCAAGGACCATGGGACAACAGTCCCCTTGTATACTGGGATAACAACGTGGGTAATCACGCTCGTGATCCACGCCAGTTTTGTACGATGCTTGCACATCACCTTCAGACAGGCCTCCCACCGGAGGTAAAACAATGTGTGAGTCTTGATGCATCAGGAGAATATGACTATTCCTCCTCAGTGCCAAGACTGGCAGAGGTAACAGGTCTCTCACCAGAGATGTGCTTCCACATTCTTTCCAAGACCAACAGAGTCGGAAGGTGGTTGGCACACTCAACAAGACACCTTCAGAACCAGCGCCAAGATCTCTTTGCTGGCCAACACACTTATCTTCTGGACATGTCCAAGTTGGCCGATGCAGAGCTCGCACAGTATACACCACAAGAGATCGCGCTTGGTGTCCTCCTCAACACTAAGTCCAGGTTCGTGGTCACTATGGTTTATAACCAAGATGGCAAGGCCGAAACAACAGATGCCGCCGTTACCATCCCACCGGATGCAAATGTGTTGACCATGACCAAACTTTTCCTCTCGGCAGTGGGAGGACACGGTTCACGACGAACTCTACCAAGAGCCGAAGAACCAGATCCTGAAGAAGAGAGGCCAAGGTCACACATGACCATCTCAGACTTCATGGCAACGGGGAGCAATCCTGTGCAGTCCCATGCACAGCGTCTCTCCACTAACGCGCCAAGGCCCGTAGGCATGGAAGATTTTGTTCGAAAGAACAACCCTTGTTACATCATGCATGCCACGGACTTACAGGCATTATCCTCAATCCTGAGGCATGGTCTGGTACCATCAAACCTCCTATCGCAGGTGGTTACCTCACCAGGTCTTCAAGCTCTCGTGAATGAAAACAGTCGTTCCAACAGGGACACTGTTCAGTTTTCAACGCTAAATCTGGCGAATCCTAATCCGACTTTGCTGCGTGCCAACAAGGCACTGCTTCTAGTATTCGACGCAAATAACGTAGTGAACGAAGTCACAAACATGTGGCAGTCGCAAGCAGGGATGTTTGCTACACCAGAGGTAGTGCATGCCCGTACTCTTAGCGCCGTATTCGCACCCTCTGAACCACTCTGGGTATCATCGCCATACGATGAGCTCAAGAGGCATCGGACCATGGTGGGCAGAATCACGCTCGAACAGCTTGCCGTCAGCGACTTACGAGTCGAAGAGAAATGGTGTCAAATTCGGGCAAGAGATTCGAATCGTCACTTTCGCCAGATGTCAGGCGAAATCTGGCCTCCAGAGCCTCCCCAGGCTAGATCTTCGCACAAGAGCTTTCTCTCTGCCAAATACAGAGGACGACACAGCCCAAAAACCTGGAAGCAAAACCTCTTTGCAGGTGAAGGACCTCCGGGAAAAAAAAACGGGACTTTACTGCCAGGAGGGAGGATCATCCGAGATCCAAGCTAGCCGGAGGGCCGAGGCCGAAAAGGATCCGGACAGTCTTAGGGAAATCTGGACTCCGAAGGACCACCACAGAAGCGCCACTGAAGTTCTTCAGATAACGACAGGTCACAAACCTCCAGAACCTGTCCAGGATACTTCTGCCAACGTAGTTCCTCCCAAGGAAGAATCTTCTGGAACAGAGACGGAACCTGAGGAGCCAGATCCTAACCAGGATTGTGACGAAGAATCAGACGTTGAGTCGGCATCAAGCGAAAAGAGCGAGAAGAGCGAAAAGAGCTCAAAATCTTCGTCATCCTCAGAACTCCGAGCTGATGTTAATCCGTCTCACAAGACGAACTCTGCACCTGCAGCGTCAGAGGAGAAGAAAGAATCTCCCACGGAAGAGATCACAGAGAAACTTGAGAAGGTCAAACTTGACCAACCAAGGCCTGAAACAGAATATGTTCAGAGCTCAGACGAAGAGCCAAGAAAACCAAAATCTCCTAAAAAGGAGAAGGAAAAATTCCTAGTTCTCTTCGATCATGAAACAGAAACCTATTATCGAGTCAACAGAAGCAAGCTCAACCTCGAATACGAGGAGCCTGCTGATGAGGAAGACCTCGTAAGAGAACATGAGCGCATCAGCGCTCGAATTCGAGAAACTACCAAGCACCGAATCTCGAAGTCACCGTCTAACCCGGCTATGCAACAGGAAATGCAAGAGAGAATCTGGGTTAGTCGATGGAATCGAAAAATCCGAAGTCCACTCATGATCAAAGATTCTGAGGCTCCTGACGAAGAGGAGTGGGACAGACCCAGAGAGTCAGCATCTTCCTCCTCTGCTCCTCCTAACAAGGAGAGATTCGTAGGAGTACGCAGGACAGCCATGAGCCTTAACCAAAGAATACGAATGTTGCCTCGACCAGACAATCCTCTCTGCGATCTCTGTAAACAGCCTACAGGCTATTTTTGCTATTCCTGTGGAACGATTGTATGTGCAGACTGTCGACTTACCCCACAGGGTAAACAGCGGATGTGCGAGTGCGTCTTGCCAATCGATTGCCTTGAGACCTCCAAAGTGAAAGCAGGAATGACCTCAGAAGAGCGTCAGTTTTTATACGAGGCCATCCTCACACATGAGGACGTAGACTTGGCAGTCCAGAAAATCAACATGTATTGCGAACACGCAAGAAGTCTTTTCGAAAAGGACCATCCAGGCGTTGATCCATGCAGCCTTGATGATATTAGGAACAATCCTCCGAATACGTATGACAGCTCCACAGAGGCTCCAACCCTGGAGGAATATAAGAGCATTAACAAGAGTCACATCAATATCAAGGACTCTAGAACAAGCCACCCGGCT
>CAJNDT010003090.1:575022-764085 GCA_905221615.1 Symbiodinium sp. CCMP2592 | reverse complement strand
CCATAACAGCTTTGGCCCTACATCATCTTATTCCCTTGTCCACGAATGAACTCTGTGCCTTGCCTGTCCAGTCTTCTCCACCGGGTGCTGCCACCTGTACCGTAGCCGAGCAAGCCGGCAACGGAGACGCAGCAGCCATGTACAGGCATTGCAATGCCTCTCCCAGCCGGCGTAGTCGAGACCTCGAACGGATGAGCAAGAAGGCACGGATCGCGACTTGTGCTAAGAAATACGTTGAACTCGGGCAGCGGCATGAGCGTGTGGTACCACTCGTCCTCACTTAAAACGCTCTGCGCCGATCTGCAACGCATGCACTTCTGTAGAAACACCGAAGGTCAGGTGATGCGGCCGCTCCATGATCCATGAGGCTCCTGTGCAGGTGGCTGTTCTCTGGCGGAGCTCGCTGCTCCCTTGGCAGGCGTGACCCTAAACCAAAACACGTTGAAGCTCCAGAAAATGAGACGAGGCCAGTGCTTCTCTGAGCCGCCACCGGCGTAAAGGCTCCCGGTCGTCGATAGGACCCCCGGTCATGCGCGCACGTCTTGGGCTGAAGTCTGGATTCGTGGGATTTTGCGATGGAGGCACTGGAGCCAAAGGCGCTGGACTTGACTGTGGCAGTGGTGATGTACATGGCGCAGTGCATGGCATGGGTGTGAAGTGCGGCCCCGGTCGGCCCGGCCCCAAAGGTGGGCTTGTCGGGAGCACCGCTCCGAATGTGGCAGTTGAATCGGAAAGTGTGGGTGGAGGAAGCGTGGTGATTGGCTCGCGGGACGTGATCGGCTCTCGAGGTATCCCAGAAGCAGCGGGGAGCCTTGCACGAACACAACGGCTGTCTGAACGTCGATTATCATTCTCACTTGCACGTATCGCTGCACTCGGCCGCTCACGGCTGAAGTGGTGCGGCTGGGCACGCAGAGGGAAGAGGTGCAGAGAACTGCGAGGGTGCCTAGGCACTTGGATACAAAGCAAACAAAGGCTCTGTCGAGTCTGCCTTTCCCTGCGCAACTCGCAGGTGCAACCGCATGGCATCTGGGCAGACGCCACCCACCCACTTGCCATGACATGCTCAGTTCAGGCTCTCACGATGCCGAAGTGCCGGCAGCTGGTAGCCTGCTCAACTCATAGCACCAGCGCAGTCTTGTGCTGCACCGTTGGTGCCGCAGGATATCCTGATATCTTTATGCTTTCAGCCACTGCTCACAGTTGAAAATCGTGGAGGCGCTTGCTATCTTTTCGAAGTATCTCAAACACTTTCGGCCTCGTCCTGAGCTGCCCGTGGTGTTGACCTCCACGGCAATGGAGCCTCGGCTAAGAGGAGCTGCAAAACTTGAAGCCTACCAAGTGACTATGTACACACAAAAAGCCTTATTCGAGTGCCCTGCAGCACCCCGTGGCGAGCTCCTGACAAATTGAAATTGCAATGCATCGGGATGTCTGCAAAGGAACATCCCAAACATGACTTCAAACGATGAACCTTCAAACTTCGATCCTGGGCGACCAGCCACCTCGAACTGGAGCACTGCGGCTTCGAACCTGCGCCCTCGCGTGGGGCATGCTGGACTCGGAAATTCAGCTTCAAAACAAGTTCCCAAAACCGAAGACCTTGCCCGGATGCCGCCGAGAGCCTCGGTGCTGGGAAGACTCAATGGATATGCAAGCTCCCTCCTGTTTCATTCTGGCAGCTGCCCGCTCATGTTCTCTCAATTCAGGGCATCTCTCGAAGCACCAAGGCAAGCCTTGATTTTTGCAGGATCCGAAGCTCTTGGATTCCGGCAGGTCTCAGCATGGCGCAGCTGGACGGAGGAGTGCCTGGAGCCTGAGGCAGATCTGCACGGTGCCATCACGGCATAGTCAGCAAACCAAGTTGTGATGCACATCTCGCAACCTGCAGGATCCTCTGTGCAGAGTGTCGTCATGGCTTTGAGAAATCAACGGTAGGTGCTGTTATTCTGCAGGTTTTCCTACTGCATGAAGCCAAAGCAAGCACCTTGACAGCTGAGGTTCTGTCCACAGACCCCCTGCGCTCTGGACTGGGGTCAGTTTCGATGCCTGGTGATATACCAGTCTGTACATCGGATCTAGCTTGGTGCATGCACATCTTCGATGGATGCGCCTTCCAAGACCGGAGCCTGTCTTGCTTGAGTGTGGCAGGCGACGGCAGCCGGTTCAATTGCAAAGCTGAGAATCCCGCCCGCCCCCTCGTGCTGGGTTGACTTTGTGGGCGAGGTGTCCTGCCGTTGCCCGGTGCCGACCTCAGGCGCTTAACGTCTCGGGAAGACATCTGACTGCATGGCCTGGTCCATGCAAAGGAGAAAGTGTGCAGCTGGGGCCAATGCAAAGAACCAGTTCCTCATACAGCGAGGAGTATGTGCGTGGCATATCGTGGCACAGCACAGGTTTCTACCATTCTACAGAAACGAGGTGCAGCCACGGCGCTTGACATCAGCTCCAAGCTGTTAGGCCATGTCCTGCACGTCCCCATGTGCTGGTGACTGGTGCAGAGTGCAGCAGCATAGTCTCCGGTCGTTCTGCGTCCTGTGAAGCTCCAACCATTTCGCCTCCAGCTCGTTTCTGTCGAAACACGTTCAGAACTGCTCACACAGAGATTGTTATGTTTCCGGCCAGAGTCCGCAAGGAACTCAGTCCAACAAGTTGTGCTGACCGGCCATATTGCAGGTTGAGAGCCTGCGGAATGCGATGATGTGCCATGATGTGCGGCTACATTCAAGAACCTTCGGCCTGGATTCCGATGGCTGCCACACTTTGGAGCAACTCGGGCCAATCCTGCTCAATTACACAGGAAGCTAGCATTTGCAACCATGCAGAATGCTGCCTGCTCTTCAAACGGCAGCAAGAAGTGGCGCACTGCCAGGCTTTCCAGGACCCGTTCGGCTATTTGCACCTCAAGATGCACTCTTTTTGGGCTCGGGCATGGCGATGCAGCTCCGAGTTGTTGACCATCTCAGATGTCCCTGACTTCGCCGCAAGTCTTTCAGCCTACTTGTTGCAGATGCAAGGTCGGGTCTGGAGACATGCTCCTATGACTTGCCATGACCATGTCTTCCGCCTCCTGGATTGCAGCCTTGACCTTACTGCTGACGTCATCTGGTGCTGAATCTGCGGAACGTTGCCAGTGAAATAGCTCACGATGAAACACCCGTTGACTGACACGTTGTGCACCTAATTAAAACCCGTGCTTGCCACCCGCTTCTGTCTGAAAACAACCATTCTGCCAGCATGCCGCAGAAATTCTGAGAAGTCGCACACTTGGTGAAGACTTCTTCGGTAAATTCCAGGATCCCGGCAGCCCGACTGCAAACCACGCCACCTGAGCCACAAGCATGCCTACTGTGACAACGATTCGGTGTGCCTCGCCGCCGACCCAAATCCTATTCAAAAAGCAGACTCTGCCCACACGAACTCTCCCAGCTGGTGGGGCTCGTGTTCAAATTATTTACTATGATTTCCCAAAGCTGCTCCTGCTCACAACTTCGGCGGCTTGAGAAGCTAGATCTCGCAGGCTGGATGCGGTCGGTACCGGGAGTATCCAATAACATCCATGCACCATTCCGGAGACCGAGGCCCAGGCAGCGGCAGTGCAGCTCCGGGTAGCTGAAAGCCTCATCCTCGTCCTGGCCACAACTGCCAACAAAAACTGTTCGTGATGGACTTTTCGCGGAACTCGAGAGCACAGTGGTCCTCATCACCGGCCCTCATTGGTCTGTGGGAAGGTTAGAGCCACAATTGGCAATCAGCGGCAAGGACATGAAAAGCACGGCACTTCATATGATCATTGTGCTTCCTGATTGAACTGCTTAGCTTCCGCGCATGTCAGATGTCAAAGTCTGTGCATCAAATGTTTTGCGTACATGCTCACGAATTAACATGTTTACTACGGCATGGTGCATGCCTTGCTGGATTCTCCAGCTGGTGAGACCAACGGAAACGCTGCCGTTTCCGGGTTTGCATTAACGGTGGGTCTCAGTGCCTTAGACTGGCAAGACAGAGGCATTGAATCAAAATGCATAAGCCTGCCGCACTTCATGTCCGGGTGCAGGACTGTCCGGACTGTCCCGACTGCCTGGACTTCCTGGCACCGACAAACTGGACTTAGTGTTAGCTGAGACGGTCGCTGAGGTAGCAACCCGGACTGCTCGGAGCGGCGTCGTGACCCGGAGTTCCGCCGTGACCCCGAACCCCTGACGCCGCCAAACTCAGAGCAAAGAACATCACAACAAGAACTAGAACCGATCCTGGATGTCCGGGAGGATCTGGGGTCTGACTGCCTTGAGGGAGGCTGCTTGGTGAAGGCAGTGCACTTCTCAAACAAGGCATCGCTGAGCTCAATGCCCTGGCGATTGTTGCCTGAACAACAAGCGACACGCGGCATACGATCGCGCCGGTCAGCACCGAACACAATCACATCGCGTGCACAGTCTCCGTTTGAGCTCCCAGCCGCCGCATTTTTTTGGCAGGTGCCTTCAGTCGCTGCATCTGGTTTACATGCACACATGTACAAACCACAAGCACAGCGATTGACAAGCGCCTTTGCATGGATGGGCGTAAAGCTGGCTCCAGAGGCATCGTCTCCTGAATCAGACCTGGCAAGATGCTCTGGACCGTCTGAGATAAAGCTGTCGATGTCAACCATGCTCCGCGACACTTTGCGAGGTCAGCAAGCTCTTCCTTGACCGTGTCTTTTTGGAACACCTGGAAGCGACTTCAACGAGAACATTCTTCTTCCGCCCTGCCCCCCCCACCCGCTGCACACGCTTGATACCACATAAGCCGGCAAACAAATGCACGCAGTTGGGCTTTTGGAAACCAAGCAAGCATTTGCCATTCTGGATCTTGTTCTGCTCAAGTCTTGGTAACCTTGTCCACCACCTCAGAAGGAGGGCTCTCAGTTGACGCATCTCGTCGTTTCTTGCTGGCCTTTTTGTAATCAAGCGCTCCCGCTGCTGGCAGGTCAGCAGCCTTGCAGATCTCCTGCACACGGGCCAACGAACAGCAGCAAAAGACGGCGAGAAACGCAAGTTGCCTCGAATTCCTTGGTGGTGAGCTTCTCGCCAAGGTTCGTCACCTCTCGTTGGGGCCGCAATGGACTGGATTTGCATGAGCTCTTAGGACCAGGCAATGTGCCGCAACTCTTTCATGTCCACTTGCCCGGAACCACTTTGGTCAAAGGCTTGGAATGCCTGAAAGCACACTTGACCCTGTACAGAAGCGTACTGTTCGAGACCCAGCGCCGGCTCGTTCAACAGCACCTTGCCTGCAGCAGTGCATGTGCCTGCAGCAGGGCAGCGAGACTGCTTTGAACAGGTGTGCCTATTAATTTCTAGTGCGATTTTGAGCCTGCTTCTCTGGCTGACGCGGTTTCTTTGCTGCCAGGTCTTTGAACTTCTCCCAGGACACTAAGTCACTGCCAACCTCGTCCTGGCGACACCAAGGGTGTGGCATTTCCAGAAACATCTGAAACTGACGGGGAGCAGGCACGCATCAGAAATGAAAACTGTCCTTGAGCTCTTGCACTTCCTTCTGAGTGAGGACCAGTCCCAAGGATCTCAGCACATCTCCCAGCTCGGTGGCCTTCAACCACGTGGGGTTACAAAGCACACCAAATATGCTCAATCCGTGATCCGTGGCCTTTATCTTGCCATCAGAATCCTGCGGACAGTCACCCACCCATCACTGCATGTGAAACCCCAGCATGCATGGGTCCAGGATCTTTCAGAGCCCACGCAGAGGGTCCTTGTCGTACAGGTCGAAGCACTCTTTCCATTCAACCTCCATAGCGGCCATCTGCCTCTGCATGGACGTGTCTCGCAGACCAGCAGGAGAAATCTGTCAGACCCTGAGCTCGAGGCACGATCGAGTGCGGCGTTGGATGTGCGCCAGGCTAGAAATGCGTTAAGACGTTGCAGCGTGGAACACTTCCGGTATATGATACTTACATGTTTCCTTCGACGCCGTGCTTCCATCATGCGCAACACAATCAGAATCAGAAGTCTCTCTACATCTCAGGTTTGAGCCGACAAATGCGGTTGATTGGCTTGATGCGGCCAGCCACGTGGCCGATGCGTGGCCCAAAATGAAAGGTTGAAGGTCTAATGGCATGGCCTTAGCTTGTGCTTCACGCCGCTTCTTCTCGTAGCCCTTGTCCAAAGCCCACACCAGTTCCTGTCCACAACGTCACGTGCTGTGAGATAACGCGTGATGACACTAAGCACACAGTGCCATTGAACCTGGCGAATGCCCATGGGGCCGGAATGATTCGCCAAGATTTCACGCGCCTGCTCCACATCACCCGCTCCAGGAACGCATGATGGCTGACTAGTCATGCCAAAGCTACGGCTGCAAAGTTGCAGTGCGTTCAGCCATGCTCAGCACTAAGTCCATGACGGTCAGAGTCCCGGCTTCAGCGGCCAAGCGCAGCTTTGTCAGTGCAGGGTCCTTCGAGCAGCCCGGCTGCCCATGTCAGCATTTCTAATTGCAAGCAGCGAAAGCAGCGAATCTCGGGCATGTTGGCCGGTCCGGATCAGGAAGCTCAGCAATCTGCCACGGGCATGTCTACGATGCAAAGGAACGCAGACAACGCAATGCGCAAGTGATTACACGCTGCTGCTAGGAGAACAGAGCATTAACCTGAAGAAAAGAGCTTGTTGCTAGCATTCTCTCTGTCTGGCCGCTGGCCTCCGACTCGGACTCCGTCTCCACGACTTCCTGACTTTCTTGAAATGTGGAAAACGGGAGGTCATAGAAGCTCAGCGAAACGGAGGTGGCCTCTTCCTCCTCCTCGGGTTCGGGCTCCACGGGCTCACGAGACCTGGACGCAGCGCAGTCACACATGCGAGATGACCTGTCCGATGCCGAGCTGAGGACCTCATCTTGTGCCAGGCCTGAGTCTGAGTCGCTTGGGAGACTAGGCTCAAGCTCTTGATCTCGCTGCGGCCATGACATAAAGGCCTCCCGTGCAGCCACAAAGGAGAACAGTTCCTCCTCCCACCTCATGAACTGCAAGCCCTGTGAAAGGCTCAGGGAGACTTGCCGAACGGTGCGCGAGCCGGCTTAGGCCGCGGCGATGGCAAGCAAAGCTCCTAGAGTCAAACCCTCGTCAACTTCAGGCGGCGGTGGTAAAGGTGTTGTTGTATTTGGAGGCTCCTGTCACACGGCTCCTCTCGCAAGGTATCGAATGGAGAAAACAAGTTCAGGTTCTACCCCAACCTCCCTGACGACGCGGTACAGCGCGGCGAAAAGACCAGAGCTCCTTGTTGCCAAACATGTCCTCGGAAGCAAGCATCCGTGCTCAGCATCCTGACCGTTTGCAGATGAGAGCCCAACATCTCGGTGGACACGGTGGTAATGACATGCTTTGAGGACATCCCGGCTGTCGACCTTGGCCACGGGATAACGACTTCAAGATCTCATTGTTGCAAAAGTTCAGCTGGCTGCGGCACAGGTTCGCCTTCTTTCAATGATGTGCCACAAACTGTTCATACTCTAGGGCTCCTGCCAGGCTCCCAGTCCTTACTGAGGCATCCAGCAATGCAGACAAGTGTGCCATCACGGCACGTTTCGTCTTAGGGCGGTTTCACGAACATTGTACATAGATTGGAGAGGTGGGCTTCACCTTTGAACCTTTCCCTGCCTGGAAAAAGGCCTGGCGATTTTCTTCAGCGCAAGTATTTTTGGAAAGCTCTTTCAAGCTCCACGCACGCATCACGGCTCCTTCCTTGCAGAGCCATTGGCTGACACAGGGCCACTGGGATGTTGGTTTCAAGCCGCACTGCTGTTTGGGCCTAGGCGGTTCGTCGTGCCGTCTTCGCGGGCACTGCTCCGAGCACTCATGACGAAACGAGGCTTCCTGATTCGTGTGCAAACCTGGCCCCAGGGCTCCTCTGCAAACAAGTGCCAAGTCTGCTTGAGTCACTGGTTTCGGTTCCGAGAATGTACTGGAGCATGGGTGAAGATGGCAATGCCGGCAGTGGTTGAGGTCAGGACCCTCGTCAAAAACGGCGCACATGAATTCCACCAGATAACCTTCGAAGGCACTGGCTGTGGAAAATGCCGCGGATGGACATTGAAGCTCTGCCCGAGAAAAAGGCCAGGATAAACGCCCTCGGGCTGCGAGATGTCAATGTCTATCTCCAGCGGGTTGGCAAGACCTGGCACTTCGCCACAGTCTGCACTTTTCAGGGCCTTGGAACATTACCGAGTACCGTGAGTACCGAGTACCGCAGCCTCTCTCGCTTTGACTGCAGTCGGGACCGTGCCTTGCTGAAAGATCGGCTCGCCACAGCGTCGCAGATACACACCCTGCCAGCAGGTTTTTGGCAAAATCTCTGCGTCTGGCATGCAGCATTCGCAGCTTGCTGCCCACCTTCATTGACGTGTTCGGCAGGACGAGGTCTGTAACTCCTGCATCTGGCAACTACAGCAGTTTGCTCGTGGAGGGTGATGTGTCACGCGTCTACTCGTTCTGCGCAGCTTGGCAAGAGAAAAAACTCAGAGGCGCAAGCCAAATCCACGAGGCGCCCAGAAGCGAGGATTCAAGTTAGACCTCCACCAGACAGAAAGAGTAGTGGGGACGTTGTCTTTGTACATCATCGTCAGTTGCTTCTCTGCGGCACGAAGTGCTGCTACATGCACACAGCGACAGTCCAGCGATTTGGCGCACCAGCTGGTGACTTGAACTTCCATCTCGTCGCAGCCCTGTGCGCCAACCAAGCCCAACTGCCTCTGGCAGACTGCAGGCTTGCCACGATCAGCCCCACAAAGGGGTTTGTGGGGGGAGCGGGGTGGGCTCTGCAGCAAGATGACACCAAACTACACGATGTGTAGAACACGACAGGGGCTTTTGCGCAAGACACACAAACACACACACACACACGCTTGCAGAAAAGGCTCCAACTTCTCCTGATGCAGCTATATGCAAGGCTGCGCAAGTTAAGACGAGGGTCGAAGACGGGTGCAACCCCCCACAAATTCCGAGCGACCCGAGAAGGCTAGACCCCGACGAATGCCTGGGAACGAGGATCCCGGGCAGCCGGACATCACCTTCGTTGCACTGCAGCACTCAGAGAATTCGCCGATGAAGTAAACCCTTGCTGGAGGAGCTTTGCCTAATATGCAGGGCTCGCATCCCGAAGTCTCATGGCCGAAATGAAAGGCATCCTTTTTCTTGCAGCGGGAAGCACGTGACTGCCCTGGATTCCAGGTGAAACTCATTATCCTGGCCTTCGACGCATGGGGACATTTTTGCCCACAGCAGAAGGCTGCAGCTTGGCTGCAGCAGCAGGTGCTTTTGCTGCCGTGCATTAACTGGACATCGCATTATTCGATGCCGAAAGTTGCTACAACTTGTTGACTCATGAATTCCAAGACTCGAGAGGTGCAGAAGCGAGGAGGCGCGGATATGTTGACACTGGTTTACCGCGTTTGCTGTTCGGCTCTTTCATCTTTCTTTGGCCTTTGTTTAGGAGACCCTGTTTCAAGAACACATCTACGGGACGTGCAAAAAGCGTTCACGGAGCCAGGGCACAGGACTTCCTACAGCACCACCACCACCATCTGCTAGTCGCAATTTGAGAACTGTTACCAGCAATAACCTCGGGACCTTGTGCATATTGCGAGGTCTCTGTGCCGTTGCTAATGAAAATCTGGCCTATGTTCCAGCCAGGGCTTTAAATAGTCAAAGAACATCGAACAAATACAGCACACGTCTACGTGGAGGCTGCCCAGAGCAGCAGCAACCTTGGATATGGGATCGCCAGTTGCTGTTCAACTGCCGGCAGATGCTGGGAGACATGCCGCAGGCGATGTCCAGATGCAGCCCGAAGCAGCCCGAAGAGCCCGGGTGCAGCTCGAGCTGTGATGCAATGAGCCGTCTTGGCAATGGTCGTGTTCCTGAGAAACAAACCGTGCCAGACCCAGGAACAAGCACAGGGCCTTCTCAGCATCCTTCTGAACACCAGCCGAAGAACGGTAGCTGTGTGATGCTGGTGGTCATTGTTGCAGTTGTTGAAGTGCCGGTAATGCTTGTCACCTCAGCGTTTTGGTGCAGCCGCGCGCATTGCTCCCGTTCCGCAACTTCGCAAAATCGCCAGTGAGCCAGCCAAGCTTCTGTGGTGGTTGACTCCTTAGATAACACACCGCAGCATGATGCAGTACGCTTCATCGCCGCTACAGCCACCATCACTCACTAACCAACCCTGGAGAGCCACTCGAGCTGTATCTGCGACGCAACTCCGCCGCAGGCAGCTTGAAGTCCGATGAACCCCGAGACCGAAGCACAGGACAACTGTTTTCTGGTGCTCACTTAATGCCACTCATGGCCATAGGCAGAGTACCCTACTTCAAGCACAAGCCAAAATGGTGTCAGCAACAGTCATCACTGCCTTGAAGGCGAGGCTCGACTGTGCTGGGAATCCGCATGCTAAAGAACATGTCCTGCGCCAAGGCGAATCTGAGATCCGTGGCGGAAATGACTTCATAGATGAAGGACCACACGCAGCCCCATGACAAGCATGCTTATCCAAGCAGGTCATGGGAGGGCATGTGCGAGCTCGACTCCATCTGCGATCGAACTTGGTACCCAAGGCTCTGCCTTAGAATCATACACCTGCGTCGGCCCCAGTGGCAGCGTGGGGGCTGGGACTTCACATGATTCTAGGAATGGCTTGGAGCAGTCCGTTGTCATGGCCGGGCAGGTGCACTTCCGAGCGTAGCCTCAGTGCACACCAGACCATGGAATGGTCCTGTTTCCTTCAACATTCAGCTGGGGTACAGGAGCCATAGCCTTCGAACGGAAACCAATAGAACTCTCCTGACAAAGCTTCGGTGCAGGTGCACATGGTGCTAGACGAACAGCCGGATCTTGGCAGTTCCAGTTCTGAAGAGATCAAAATGCCTCGTCGCCGCCAGCTGCAGATTACAGGGCCCTCAATGTCGCTGCAGACATGGAAGAACACCTGCTGGTGGCTTCCACTGCCCACGGCGTTCTCAACATGACTCGACCCTCGTCCAGGCGTTCAGGCCGAGCAACATTCGCGGTGCATCACTGCGCCACTTCACTTTAAACTAACATTCAGTGCTTTCGTCCTCCTCCTCCTTTGCTCCTTAAACCTGACCCCAGAAGTCCGAGTTACTGCTCCATTCATCTCTTGCACGCCCATGCTGTCCAAAGCTGTGGTGGTAGTTGTGGTTGTCGTGGTAGTGCTCGTAGTTTCCTGCGTCGATGTGCGAAAGGTCTTTTGTGGAGTCTTGGACGTGTACCGGAGACTGCAACCAAGCCGCTGTGGGACAATCCTTGGGCCTCGGCTAGATCCCAACACAGCTCACAACACAGCTCTCACTGACGGCCTACCACCCGTTTGGTATTTGGATGAACGGCGAGTCTGAAACATGGCAATGCTCTTGCCGAAGGGTCTTTCGCTTTTGACTGCAGAAGTCCAAACGTCGCTTCGTGGTTTTTTTCTTGACGGGGTGTTCCTATGTTGTTGCGAGATTGGCGATGTTGTGAGAGAGCGAGCTCAAGAAGCAAAGACTCGGAAAAGGAATCACTGCCCGTCCCCCTCGGAGGGGTACTCCTCGTCTGAACTGCGGTCTGCGACGATGACGCATCGATGTAACGGGCTCCACCGGGGATATACACAGACACATATGCTTATTTGTATATATATACATATAAATAAACACGTGCACTTATGTGGATACATTCGGATACATATCACCAAATTTGGCAGGTCGCCCTAGCAAGGCTTCGTCTCAAACGAACGATCTCAACGAGGGAGCATTCGTGATTTCGGCTTTCCTGCTTGAAAGCAAGGTTTCCTGGCATCCGTGGCAAGATGTTGGATTGCTTCGTCGATTGCGTTGCTGGCTACATAGCCCAAGCCGATTCAAAAATGCAACAGCGACGAGCCGTTTGTCAAGCGGGTCGGCGACCCGACGATGCGAACGTGCCTTCTCCCCTGACCTGAACCTCTCGGACATTTGGGGAGTCTTGTGCAGTGCACTGCTCCTCTACCACTCTCCGAGATGATGGGCAGCCGAGCAAAAGCAGAGCGAGACCAAGTTCTGTTCTACACCCTGACTTCCGCACTACATCTTTTCAAACTTCTGCAGCCAGAATCAGCCGAGTAACCCTGCGGCCGTAGCGAGGTGCTCAGTTGTGAAGTGGTCGATGCCGCCCAAGTTTAATCGAAGCTGATAGTCATGGTTCCCGGCGTTCCAGGCCTTAGACACTCTCCAACAAGGAAACGGCGAGCGACCAGCAACGAACCGCCCATCCACGATTGCAAAATTAATCTGTGGATTCTGAATTCACGACACCGGGGAACTGCACAGCGGCATGTGGCAGCCTCACCTTAGCCACTTCCCAGGTCGATCACTGTGAGGCTCTAGAAAGATACCCTCGACTTTCTTTGGTGTCGTGGCACATGTGCCCGCGCCACCAAAAAGGATCCACTCCGAATCTGCATCTTCTCTCCAGTAGCAGTCCACACTGGTGGGCGGGTCCTGGAGTCGTGTGCGTGGGCTGCTTCGTGTTTTCCTGCATGCAAGCAACCACCAGCACGAAGTCCTGCTGGAAGATATCCCGACAAAGCTGGAAGACGACGGCACCCCCGATCCTTAGTGGTGCCGCTGTTCCAGAAGAAAAGTCCTAGCAATGCTGCCCTTTCATGCCAGTCGGCACATCTGAGGAAGGGGTGTCGGCCACACCTATCAAGTTTGCAGCACGCAGCCTGCTTAGAGTAGCCACGCGCAGAGCCACGCCATGCCGTGCACGACAATCCCTTCCCGGACATCCTGAATATTTCTTAGTCAGAAAGACCGACGTCACGATTCTTTCGGTATGCAGTGATGAGGCTTCTACCCTAAGTCAAACTTCCAGGTTGCAAAATTAAAGTTTCCAGATCAAACGCAGAAAACTGGTGGCTGGCGGGGCAGTGGGTTCCCAAAAGGTTGCGTGTCTGCACAACCCAACATCTCGGGCAGTGTTTCTGGCTGCCGCGCCTTGCAACGCTTTAGGAGACTCGAGCGTGACCCTGCGCCAGAATACAGGAACCGCTGTTCCACATGGTCTCATATTGTCATCGCCTTTGTAGGGAAATGTGAAATACTGAATAGAGCTAGAGTGAGCTCCCCGCTCTTAAGACATCGCACTCAAAACTAAGTATGTAAATCTACATCGACTAATCACAAACATTTTATCCAAGGCGGGTACACAGAGGGACGAGAGACAGACAGGAAGACAGGCATAGACAAAACCAGAGATGTCGATAGCTAGAGGCTGGGCTAAGCAAACAGATGAAGGTAACCCAGCAAAACGACACAGTGAGCAGAGAAGGATTGGTGGATGCTGCGCTGCCTTCGCCGACGGCCTTCTAATGATTGCAATGCTGACCTTCGCTTTCGGACACGACAACACCAAGCAATACTTGTCATGCACGATTTCAGATGTCCCCCATTCCAGAGGGATCAGCGCATGCTCGAGCCTGGACACCTCTTACAAGTGAGCACTTCAATTCAACGGACCCCGACAGCGGAGCCCGGTTCGGCTGGGCTACCTATAAAGAGAATTCGCGAAGGCGGCAAATTGGCGTGTGGCAATGTCAATTGCAGCTATGCTCCGTCTTGCTCTCCACTGTCCCTTCCCAGCCTAAGAGCCGATATGGAATGACAAAGGATGCTAAACCCCGACCGGCAAATGGATCGGAGGGCCCGACTTTGTAATGCTTTGTGTCAACCGCGGCACTTTCTCCTACCGTCGTGCCCCGATGCAGAGAAATTGGTTGGTTTTCTTTCGACGTTACGGATTCTGTGCCCGAACTGTGCTGTGTGTTCCCGCAAGGCAGCGGGTGCGTGTATGACGACAAGCATCTCAGCTGCTCCCACATACTGCCCCGTGGTTGTCATCGTGGTGGAGGTCATTGTGCTGGTGTCCGGGAGGCAAAACCTTGGCTGAGTGCATCGCAACAGGTTCAGCAAATCTAAGTCTATCCGAGCACAGTTTCTATGCATCCAAGCCACTTCAGTCCAACAGCCCAGGCTTCGATTTCTGTGCTCGAGTATTCCACCTCGTTGATCATGATTCGAACATCGATGACTAGCGTAGTGGTTGTGACAGTGATAGAGGTTGTGGAGAGAGTTGTCGAGGAGGTGTGTGTCCTGGTACTGGATGTTGACGTGGATGAAAGGGTGGTTGTAGATGACAGCGTGACTGTCGTTGAAGTTGGTGGCAACTTGATGGCCTCAGTCATGCGCAGCATACTTCTCCCAAAAGGGTGAGCCAAGAAAAACTACCGGAGCCGGCCTCGTTCTCTATCTGCGCGGTGATCACGATGCCCAACCGTTGCGACATCTGGCTGGACAGGACTGCAGGATCAGGAGATGTCACTGCGGCATCCATGGGATCGGCGGCCAAAAGCCGGGTGGAAACGAGGATCTCCTTGTGTGCACTTCCTCCGGGCTCCATCCGGGCCTCAGCATGTAGCAGGAAGACCTAGACCTAGAGCTTGGCTGGCTAATTCTCGTGTCTTTTTGCACCGCGTCTTTAGCACAACATTGGACACTGCGGGCTGGGGGGCGAACCTCGACTCCACTTGCTGCCAGGCTTGCTTGAAGCAAGCTTACATTCGAAAGTTTGGACTGCATACTGCTCAAATCGGCGGCATTGTCGGTCAAGGCATACATATCGAACAGGCTCTGGAGCCTTCGTTCGCTTCGTTCCTGGTCCCACGCTGACAAACGTCTGTTGGATCGCACGGAGATCTTGGAAGGATCAAGCTTGGTGGCCGCAGCTGCCGCGGCGACCATCTCCGCATCCCCGATTTGCACCGAAGCCCAAAGCAAGGCGTATGGCATCACGACACGGAACTGCACAGAGTCCATGAGAACCTGACTGCTGGCGAGACCTGTGCTGCTTTCCACACTTTCCTGGTAAGCTGATGCTCGAAAGTCCCATACGTCATCCAGGAGGAGGACGGCATCGAAAGATGTGATTGGGACGCCAGGGGTGTCAGTCCAACCGGAAGGGCAGTCGGCAGCGGCGGAGAACGCCAGATCCTGCTTGTCGAACGGACAGCGGGAGTCATAGGGAAAGTTGAGACAGTCTGGCATTGAAAGGCACGTGTCGTAGCTGTAAAATGCCGCCGCAGAGCCAGTGAAAAGAGTGCTGGGAAGCCTGGTCCCGCAGCTACTGGACACAAAGCACCAGGCGAGCTGGCACCAATTGTGGGTCGATGCACACCAATCTACACCCCGGGGGCAAGCCGAAGCCCAAGGGGTCCCTGGCATCTGATCCCAGGCTGCACAACCTGTGCCATACACTGAAACATGACTTAAGTTGTTGTACCGTCCTGGATCTTCGCTCGGGTACATGGTGTACACCTCCACCGGCAAGCGCATGCCATGAAAAATGCATTCACATCCATCACCTTTATGTAGCGTGTACTTCCGTGTCCCATATGGGTCGAAGGGACATCTGCTGGCATGAAAGTCGTTGTAGCAGTCCGGCGCATTGCCACAGCTGTCATAGCTATAGAAAGCACCCGAGCCGTCAAACACGCGGCTCGGTAACTGCGTGGGGCAAGAGCTGCTGACGTAACACCATGGAACATGGCACCAGTTCATGTCCCCCGAGTAATTTGCCGATGAAGACATGCATGTGCTAGCGAGTGGGGTTCCTGGCACGACATCCCAGGCAGCGCAGCTTGTCCCATACAAAGCGATGCTGGACTGGTTCTGGTGCATGCCTGGCCACGAGACAGGGAACTCGCGATATAAGTCTTCAGGTAGGGTCGAGCCTTGGTATATGCAGTCGCAAACGTCTGACCACCCATAGGGGCAATCAGAGCCAGTCGCCCAATGAGCCAGTGTCGAGTCATACGGACATCCAGGTTCAAGCGGAAGGCGGCAGTTCGGAGTGGAGAAGCATGTGTCGTAGCTATAATACATCGTTCCCGAGCCGTTGAAGACATTCGTCGGCAGTTTAGAGTTGCAAGAGCTGCCCACGTAGCACCATGCAAGCTGGCACCAGTTATTATCTGAATGACACCAGTCTGCACCAGCCGGACAATAGCTAGCCCACGGCGTTGCAGGCATCTGATCCCAAGCCGCACAGCTGGTTCCATAGATCTTGATTGCGAGAAGCGTTGCATACTTGCCAGGATCCTCGACAGGGTAGTTGAAGTAAGTCTCTGCAGGCAGCTCCATTCCATGGTACAAGCACTCGCACCCTTGGGACTTGTGCAGAGCGTATGACAGCGCCCGCGAGGGATCAAAGGGGCATCGGGTATCTGCAAAATTGTTGTAGCAATCTGGCGAATCACCACAAACATCATAGCTGTAGAAAAGAGTGGCCGAGCCATCAAAGACGGAACTGCGAATGCGCGACTTGCAGGTATCACTGACATAGCACCACGGCACTTGACACCAGTTGAATTCCTCGTCAGACCAGTCCGATCCAACGGGGCAAAGGTGCGACCAAGGAGTTCCAGGCACGCTGTCCCAAGCAGCGCAACTTGTACCATAGAACGAAATGCTCGATAGGTTCATGTATCTTCCTGGCTGCTGAGTCGGGTAGTTCGCATAAACCTCTTCCGGCAAAACATCGCCTTGATAGAGGCACTGGCATACATCATTCCACCCATCGGAGCACACCTGAGGAGTTGACCAACCTGAATCGGTCGAATCATATGGGCATCTTGTATCAAAGATTTCGTCCCGACAATTCGGCGCGGATAAGCAGGTATCATAGCTGTAGAAAGCCACCTCCGACCCCTGAAAAACGGAGCTGGCAATCCTAGTGCTGCAGTTGGCTCCAACGAAACACCAGGGAAGCTGACACCAGTTATGCTCGCTGGCACACCAATCCACACCGCCAGGGCAGTAGCTGGGCGTTTCAGGCACCAGATCCCATGCAGCACATGTGCTGCCATACACTGCAATGTGTGGCATGTTCTGATACTTCCCGGGCTCTGCGACAGGGAACCTGGTGTATGCATTGAACGGAAGCTCGAAGCCATGATACTTGCAGGCGCAGTCGCCCCCCTTGTGCACCTGGTAGCTTTGGGTGCCATAAGGATCATATGGACATTTGAGGCTGGTATCGAAGTGGTTGTAACAATCAGGTGCTTTGCCGCAGGTGTGGTAGCTGTACCACAAGTCCGCTCCTTCAAAGTTGCGAGTGGCAACCTTTGTAACACAGCTGCTGCTGACATAGCACCAGGGCAGCTGGCACCAGTTGAAACCTGGATCGCGACCGTTCACGAGTCAATACAACAAGAGTTCGAAAGTGGCTCAGACTTTCACGACATATGCAAATCGAAATAAGTGACTGTGGACCGAACAATCCCGTCTTCGCTTGAAGCTTGGATTGAACCAATTGTTGCATACAGGTCCTAATTAGTCCTAATTTCCACGGAATGCTTCCGGAGGGAGGTGATCTACTTGTGTTTTGATGATTCGATAAGAGATCTATAAGAAGGCTAGCTAAGGGCGCGAAATTCCAGATATCTGTCGCCTCCTGCAAGCTGTACCGATTTGGGTTTGTTATGGAACACTTGTACAACTCTGCAGGTTGAACTTTTGTGCAAGGTCTTCGGCCCACCTTGCCGAAGACACTGCTTGGGTCATGTGAAAGCGCAGAGTTCAATTGAACTACGCAATGATTCAACATGAGCCCAGTCACTTTCGGAGGACCAGTCGGCTCCAGTCGGACAGAAGATGGAGAGCGGTGTCTGCGGCACCACATCCCAGGCAGAACACGTCGTGCCATAGATAGCGATGTTTCCCAATGTTGACCACCTGCCAGGCTGGAAGGATGGGAAGTTGTCGTAGATAGCAGCTGGGAGAGTGCTGCCTTGATAGATGCAATCGCACACATCTGACCAGCTGTCTGGGCATTGTCCGGCCGTTGACCAGCCGTTGTCGCTCGAGTCAAAGGGACAAGATGCATCATAGGGACTACTGCTGCAATCTGGGCTGGAAAGACAAGTGTCATAACTGTAAAACCTAGTGGCCGGCCCATCAAACACTGAACTTCGTATTCTGGTGGCACACGAACCGCCCACAAAACACCAGGGGGTCTGGCACCAATTGCTGTCAGTAGAACACCAGTCGGAGCCTGGAATGCAGTAATCGTGCCATGGGCCACCTGCTAAGGTATCCCACGAGCCGCAACTCGTTCCATATATTCGGATAAAAGTCAGATTGGCATACTTACCTGGCTCGCTCAAGGGATACTGCTGAATCAAATCGAGTGGAAGTTGTTTTCCAGCATGGATGCACTCGCACCCATGTGCTTTGTGCAGGCGGTACGCCTTTGTGTTATATGGGTCCCAAGGGCAGCGCTCTTCGACGTCGAAGTAGTTGTAGCAGTCAGGAGCATTGCCGCATGCATCGTAACTGTAGTACATAGACGTACCATTGAAAACGCTGGTAGGGCGCATGGTCACGCACTCCGGATCCACATAGCACCAGGGCAGCTGGCACCAGTTGTACTCAGCAGTTGACCAGTCGGACCCCGGCGGGCAGAGTGGCGCGAAGGGGGTCCCGGGAACTTGGTCCCATGCAGCACAAGATGTGCCATAAACATCTATGTAGGGCAAATCTGCATATCTTCCCCGGTCTTGGGCAGGGTAGTTCATGTAAATGGCAGCTGGCAGAACGGTGCCTTGATACTTGCACTCGCAGATGTTCGACCACCCGTCAGGACAATCAGAAGCCGTTGACCAACCAGAATCTCTAGAGTCAAACGGGCAAGCCAAGTCGTAGGGATAGCTGTAGCAGTCGGGCGTCGACAGGCACGTGTCGTAGCTGTGGAATGCGGCTTCCGAACCTGCAAAGACTGTACTCGCGACTCTGCTCGAACAGTTGCTACCTACGTAGCACCAGGGAAGTTGACACCAGTTGTTTGCGGAATTGCACCAGTCGCTACCCACAGGACAGTACTCCGACAAGGGAGTCTCTGGCACTTGATCCCAGGCTGCGCAACCTGTACCATAGACCTTGACGAAGGTGAGGTTGGCAAATTTTCCTGGCTGCTTCAGTGGATAGTTGTGATACACATCGGGTGGCAGCTCTCCACCATAGTACAGGCATTCGCATCCATGTCCCTTGTGCAGAGTGTAGGAGTTCGTGCCCGATGGGTCGTATGGACAGCGCTCGTCAGTATCATAGTAATCATAACAGTTCGGAGTGTTTCCACAAGTATCGTAGCTGTACCAAGCAGTGCGAGAGCCATTGAAGACAGAAGAGAAGTGACGAGACGGGCATCGGCTGTCGACATAACACCAAGGGAGGGTACACCAATGGTAAGCGGCACTGGACCAATCCGATCCGGCGGGGCAAAAGCTCGCAAATGGAGTGTCAGGCATCATGTCCCAGCTTGCGCAGCTGGTGCCGTAAATCGCCACATTGTCTAAGTGTGCATACCTTCCTGGGTCCTGCCGGGGATAGTTCAGGTAGAGCCCTTCTGGCAAGGATGAACCTTGATAGGCACAGGAACAAACATCTGACCATCCCATGGCGCATGCTGCCGGAGTGGACCATCCTGAATCTGTCATGTCAAAAGGACAGGCCTCGTCAAATGGATCTTGATAGCACTGTGGCGTTGACAGACATGTATCATAGCTGAAGTACGTCATAGCTCCTTCGAAAACTTTGCCGCCCATGCGAGTCGGGCACTCCTCTCCCACGTAACACCACGGCAGCTGGCACCAATTGTTCTGCGAATGGCACCAGTCTGCATCTGCAGGGCAATACTGCGCCCATGGTGTTCCAGGGATTTGATCCCAGGCCGCACAAGAAGTCCCATAAACATTCACATGCGGCAGGCTGGCGAATTTTCCGGGGTCCAGCATGGGGAAGTCCTGCCACAAACTGGGAGGTAACTCCCTGCCGTGGTACAGGCAGTCACAGCCCCTTCCCTTGTGCAAAACGAAGTGCTGGCTGCCGTAAGGATCGTACGGACATCTGGGGTCAGTGTCGAACTGGTTGTAACAATCCGGCGCGTTGCCACAGGAATCATAGCTGTAAAAGATGGTGCTGGAACCATTGAAGACCAGGCTCTGTCTTCTCGAGGCACAACGCGAGTCGACGTAGCACCAGGGGATCTGGCACCAGTTGAACTCAGAATCTGTCCAGTTGGAGCCAACCATGCACTGCTTCGCCAAAGGAGTGCCTGGAACCTGATCCCATGCAGCACAAGACGTTCCATAAATGGCAACGTTTGGCAAAGTTGCGTACATGCCCGGCTCCTCGACGGGAAAGTTCGTGTACAGCTCTGGTGGCAAGGTGTCACCTTGAAATACACACTCACACACGTCAGACCATCTGTCCGGACAGTCCGCTGGCGTCGACCAGTCATTATCCATGCGGTCAAACGGGCAAGCCAAGTCGTAGGGATAGCTGTAGCAGTCGGGCGTCGACAGGCACGTGTCGTAGCTGTGGAATGCTGCTTCCGAACCTGCAAAGACTGTACTCGCAACCCTGCTCGAACAGTTGCTACCTACGTAGCACCAGGGAAGTTGACACCAGTTGCTTGCGGAATTGCACCAGTCGCTACCCACAGGACAGTACTCCGACAAGGGAGTCTCTGGCACTTGATCCCAGGCTGCGCAACCTGTACCATAGACCTTGACGAAGGTGAGGTTGGCAAATCTTCCTGGCTGCTCCAGTGGATAGTTGTGATACACATCGGGTGGCAGCTCTCCACCATAGTACAGGCATTCGCATCCATGTCCCTTGTGCAGAGTGTAGGAGCTCGTGCCATGCGGATCGTATGGACACCTGGCATCAACTAAGTAGTTGCTGTAGCAATCCGGAGCATCTCCGCAGATCTCATAACTGAAATGAGCGGTTGATCCGTTAAATACGCGGCTGGGAATCTTGTAGACGCACTCGTCGCTGACATAACACCAGGGGAGGTGACACCAGTTGTGGTCAGGGCTCGACAAGTTCGACCCGGGCTGACAATGGCTGGACATGGGCATATCTGGCATGTAGTCCCACACAGCGCACGATGTCCCATAGGCACCGATGTTGGAGAGATGCATGAACTGACCCGGTGCCTGCAGAGACAGCCCATGTAAACTTATGTGAACACATCTTTTGCTCTAAGTTGATAATTTGCTCCTATACGGCCCTGCACCTGCCGCCCGGCACACTCTTCCTCTAACCCGGCCCTACCCGTAACCACCCCAAACCTAGCGGAGCGAGGTCCACCAACTAGCCCCTGTTCTTTTCAGGAGGCCTTGCCCAGGTGCTCGCATCTGACATATACTTCACAGAATTGCACATGCACCACATGAGTGAGGAAATTGTGTTGGTGCTACTTGCATGCATGCACCAGTTGCAGAGATGAATGCTCCAAAGAATCCAACGGGTTGCCCTGAGTGGGCCTGAGTCGGATAACTCGTGTAGAGCTCCTCGGGAAGCACAGTTCCTTGATACTTGCACCGACACCTCGGCTGGGGCTGGAAGCGGATTGAATTAAATGAAACGTTTCAATCTCATGCTATGTCAAGGCTATCGGCGTGCAGGGTGTAAGTGTACACTAATTCAGTTCAGCAGCACATCAGTCCACCTGCGTCAGACCGATGTCAGTGAGAGGAGTTCTGTTTAGAGAGAGGGCCGAGAGGGCAGTCCGCGAACACAAGAGAAACGAGCAAGCCGCGCAATGCTAGCACAATAAGCGCTATTGGCGACACAATTGTGCGCAATCTGTCTTAGTCCGCGAGCATGCGTTGTGCAGTCCAGATGCCCGTCAAAGCGAACGTCGTTGTTCGTGTCCTCACACTCACTGGCCGTCGACCAAGCTGTGTCCTTGCTGTCGAAAGGACACCGATCATCAAAAGGATCAGTGTAGCCTCAGTGAGGCAAAGCTTCGGTGGTATGGAATCAGGAAAAAGAACATCATGTTGACTCCGATGCTGCAGCCCAGATGCAATCTGGTGTAGATAGACAGGTGTCATAACTGTAAAACATATCAATGAATCCGTCGAACAAACCTGAGGTGGTCATCTGAACACTGTCACACAGCATCCCAATCGAAAATAAAACCTGCTCGGCATTTCGCCTGGTAGAGCAGAACTTCAACTGCTTTCCACACGCAAATAATTGTCTGTTAGCATGAGCTGCTTGAATCCTCCTTCACGTCAACCCGGAATTCCGGGGGCGGGGCAGCGGAGGGGCCAACACAATGGTGCTGACACGACTAGACTTGCTGGAAGGGTGCTGCATGTCAGTTCGCGACTTCGCAAGGAAGAGGATTGTGCTGGTTGTACTACATGCTCGGTTGAACAGAGACGGATGACCTCACTTTGCGAAGTTGTGAGCCGAGGTTGTGGAAAGATGCTCTTAGTCCGAGCTCTTTCAAGGATGTCTTTGTCATTAGGGTGGCTTTCCTAGCAAAAAACAAGATGAGAAAGTCTTCGAACCGCGGCCCCAGCCATGCTGATGCTGTGCATCCGCCAGGCCAACCCAAAATTACTCACAAGTTCTGTGCGTCAAACAAAGCACTCACACGTACTGCGCATCTCGATATGCCGCCGGGAGTCGTGTTCGTAGCTTGCTGGAGCACTCCGAGGAAACATAGCCTGGCCGGTGTAAACTACAGTAGCATGCACGTGGCTGATTATGTAAGCATCGAAAAACGAGAAAGCCGAGCAACACCAAGGCAGCTGGCACCAGTTGAAATCTGAGTGGCACCAGTCCTCAGATGTGCGGCAGACATGTATACTGTGGCATGCAACTACGCACACACTCACAAGAGAGACACATGCACTTTTGTGTGTATATATCTACATATCTACATGTCTACCTGGAAAATACATACTTGTTCAAGACACATGTACAGACAAACGGACAGACAAAGTGAACTTTCGAGGTGGTTGAGACAGGACATTCAGTTAAACGTGCTGGCAAAACTAGTCTTCAAAGATCTTCCTGCGAGAGTTTTCGAAGTCTGTGGTCCATAAAGTTACAGAGACGGAAACGCGATCGGCGCCCAAGTTTCTGTCAGATGTCACAGATGCTTGCGAGATTCCTGTTTCAGGTTGTGTGCACGCACGCTTTGAGAAACATAGTCGTTCTTTGAAACCTCGCGTGCGTTTAAAGCCGAGGGTTGTTCGCAGCACAGGATCGCAAATTGGCTGGTTGATACGAGCCTACAAATGTTCAACCAACTCCCAAATAAACAATCTAAGTAACAAAAAACCGCTCTGGGAGACTAGTCTCCTGAAAGAACTGTTGGTTTCTGGTTGTTTGTTGTTTATCTGTTTGTTTTTGGTTGTCTTGTTTTTATTGCCCTCCTACCTACAAGGACGAGCCCGCATGGCTTGGGGTTCTATTGCCAGTACATGCCCACACCCAGTGGTTTCGCAACGAAGTTGCCTGCTTTCAGGGTGTTGGAGGTTACACCAACCTTTCTCCAAAATTCTGCTGAGGACAAAGTATAGGAGCTGGGAAGATAGTTTTCGATGCAAGGTTTTTAGCAAAGTTGCAGAATGCCCCTTTAGCCAAAACCTGATACTCGAAAGATCTCAAGAGTGTTCTGGATGCGTTTACCTACTCTTCTTTTGGATTAAACAAGCAGATGATATCGATTACTGGATCTCTTCCAAGTCGAGAAATATGATTAAGCCCGAATTTAAGGTTTAGACAAGGCCATATTCAGCTTTAAACCAACTAAGGCAAATACTTGCAGAGTAACTGAATTGTACGTTCAGTTTAGCAACTTCCAATTCAAGCCTAACTAAACCCGAAATTCGGTTTAGCTAAACCGGAAATTAAGGCAAGGTTTAGAGTCTGGTAGAACTTAAACATTAACATCGGGTTTAGCCAAAGCCTAACAAACTTAATATCTGGTGCACATAAACCCAAAACTCGGGTTAGCGAAACCCTGCCTCAAACTCGAGCTGAGCTGCTAAATGTATATGTGCAAATTGAGTACGCAACCAACAAATATTCTATATACTGTATGGTGTTAGTACGTGGGCAAAATCTTCATTAATGCCGGCCCTCCAGTCAATGTATTTGCATCGACTCTTGCAAATGGTCGGATACTGTACCACTACGTGCTCACACCAGTTAGTACGTGTTGTAACTGTTGAGCCGCAATATTTACAACACTCAACGATTGCTCACATTCAAAGATGGATACGTGTTTGATGATTAACTGTCACAACAATATGGGTTAGGTTGAAAGTCTTTCGAGATATGCAGGTTTGAAGACGTAGTAGCCGAAAGTTTTTCATATCTGGGGATGTTCAGGAATGTTTATCTCACCACGCGGGAGAAAACTGTAAAACGAACATGCGAATCGTCGTCTACTGCTTAAGGTCTGACACGTAGCATGTGAAATACGTAACCTCAAGATTACAAATGTGTTTTTTGCAAGAAAGATTACAAACGTGTATGCTTGTAGCAATTCGTGAAAAAGTCTCAAATAAGACCTAAGTATCGGACTAGCTGTCACCGAAATGCTACCATGCTTGCAATGAACAGTTTCTTACCGTGAGTGCAGCATAGTTACATACGGTTGACCTTGTTCTTGAGTTTCAGCTACATGCGCATTCCGTATTTATTGCCTGAACAATTACCTGTGACGAACACTATTTTCCCTCCTGCACACGTGACGAACACTGTATTCTTTGCGGTAATTTTGCCAAGCTGTAAGCATGTGAGAATGGATTGCTTATGATTGCTTGCATGTCAACTGTGCATAAGAACGCAACTACGCGTGCACCACTATAAGCCAATATTGATTCTGTATTCGAGTAGAAGCTAGATCTCATGACATCTTTGATGAGCTATACAAGCACTACATCAATACACACTGAGTCTGCCGGCAAGCACATAAACAAGTATAAGATATCACGGTACTTTCAAGTAAAAAGGTACCGGTGGTTGAGAAATGAGGAAGGAGCTATGATATGTGCGTTGACATTCATGTAGGATGTAAGCAATACATGATGTTGACGTGCTTCAAGGACGGTCTGGCCTTTCCATCGGAAGATTCATTGTTGTCCAACATGACACACCACCTCTTGATGTGCGAAGAGAAGCTGCCACCACGGAATTTGAACATCCGATTTAGGTGCCGCACTCGTACGTGTACAACATAGAAACACAAACCGTTATCTCAAAAGCATCTGTAGTTGTGGTCTTTCCGATTCACACCGTCTCAAGCATTCAACATACTCCTTTAACAGCTCAGAAGGGACCGACCGGGCTTCTCTAGGGGCATGACAGTGACCAGGCAGATTCTTCAGCTCTGCTACACATCTATGGAGACCAATGGTCACACGGTACCTGTTGTAACAGCAAGCCTGTAGCATGTGTTCGGAAATGCATCCTGGTGCATGGAGAGGTTCTGGTGAGGATTGTGCGAACATCGCCACGGGTTTCATTTCCACTTACTTTTGCAGATTCGCTGTCTTTGACATTCAGGATGTAAAGGCAGGTGAGTACTGAGAAGGCTGAACATGGGCATATGTATGTGTAGCTGTGCTGAAACTGATTTGTGGAGATTCGCGTGTGTAAGACGTCTAGGCCACAGGAGATCCAGGAGATTGCACATCGAACGGTCCGCACACCCATGAGGGCTTCGTGCTGAGATTGTTGTAGGAGTTGCGGGTGTAGAGGGTGCGAGACTCAGAACCTAGTTGAATGTTACAGTCAGCATAGTAGGGCTCCTTTGGGCGGCTCCGGGCTCCAAGACGGGATCTGGAGGTCGAAAGCTTGTTTAAGGGTTGAAAGGCGTGCTACACCGAGCTGTATGGAGCTGCGACTTCTCTCGAGATGGATCCGCTGCCTGGTATGAGCCATGCAGCTGTACATGTCTGCGCTTAAACTTGTCAGCGGTTGCGGGGTGGCGCGCGTGCATGGGTTAGGAAACAGCGAGCCTGCGTGCATGTGTCTCCGTTTCTTGCCAAGCGGATATGACACATGATCTCACATGCCGCTGTCTTGACGTCTCTAATGCTTTGTAGTAATTTGTTAAGCCCCTAGCCTCCGAAGAAGTGCCGAGTTGCGGCATCGCGAGGACAGTGGTCTGCCAAGGGAGTTTCCGGCACCTGGTCCCACGCTGCACAGGTTGTACCGTAAATCCCAATGGCTGTCCTCAGATTGGCATCTTTTTTGTGGACATTTCCGGAAAATAGCACAGCCTTCGACTTGGGGCCAAGTGCTTCTGAGAGTCAGATTGGCATAGAGTCCTGTGGCAAGCAACAAAGGAAGCTGGCATCACCTACCCCGCGAAGGTACAAGTATGAAGATGGTGAAGTGCTAGCCAGAACCGATCAGAGCACGAGGTCATGATGACGCTAGTCTACTGCTGTTCCAGGTTCACGCCAGACTTACTACGTCAAGGAGCCACGCTGGTGAAGAGGAAAGTTCTCGAAGATGTAGGTCGGAAGCCTTGAACGTCTTCAATCTTTGCTCAGGGATTGCATGGATGCATGTAGGCATGGCTCTCGAAATTCACTACTGTACGAGGAGCAAATCCCCTTGATAGACGCATTCGCACCCATTGCCTTTGTGAATTTTGTATGACCTCAGAGCATGCTGGTTGTGGTGAGCATTGTGTGCACATGGTTCTCGCACTTGTCAAGTACTTCTGGTATTCCTGAGGGCCGGGGCTTCGTACCATACGGATCATATGGGCAACGAGGGTTTGCGAAGTCGTGATAGCAGTCCGGTGCATTCCCGCATGCATCGTAGCCTCAGGACAACCGAGATGCAGGGCTGGCATGACGACCATGCAGAATGCATGACAACTGCGCAGGTCCACTGACATGCCGGTTGTGATATGTCGCTCATGTTGCCGTTTCATCTGCAGCTGGGCATCTGAAGTATGATACATTTGACCCGTGGAAGAGCTGTGTCCTCAGTCTTGTTGGACACGCTGAATCCACCTCAGTTCCAGGAACACACTGTCCGGCGGCATTGCAGGTTGAGCCCCGAGATAATCAGTAGCGAGCCACATAGCACCAAGGAAGCTGGCACCAGTTGTAATCCAAGTCGGTCCAGTTCGATCCCGGCTTGCAGTGTCCAGAAAGCGGCGTGTGTGGCACCTGGGTTGAGAAAAACGATGCGAGAGCAGATGCAGTAAATAGATTCTATTGGTTAAGGGTGGCTTTTTGAGAAAACGGCTCCTTTTGATGAGAGGGACCTGATCCCACGCGGCGCAGGTCGTACCATACACTGCCTCAGCAGCCCAGCAATGGCCGCCAGCTATTCAAACATACTCACGCGATCATGGCTAAGCAAAGCGAAGCAAAAGTTATAAGCAACTCAGCCAAGTCTCGATGTTTCGATAGTCTTTGAACTTACCCGGAAATTCTAAAGGAAAGTGCCTGATGAGATCTGCAGGCAGCTTGGCACCCTGATATATGCAGTCGCAAACATCGGACCAATTGTAAGGGCACTGTACAGGAGTGCTCCAGCTGGAATACGTCCAATCGAAGGGACAGGCATTGTCAAAGGGCAGCTCAGAACAATCTGGAGTGGAAAGACACGTGTCGTAACTGTGGTAAGCCACTGCTGAACCATTGAACACTGTGCTAGCCACTCTACTTCGACATCGTTCGCCAACAAAGCACCACGGCAACTGGCACCAGTTGTGCTCGCTGTGGCACCAATCTGCATCACGTGGACAGTGCTCGGCCCAAGGACTTCCAGGCATTTGGTCCCATGCCGCACAGGTCGTCCCGTAGATGCTGATGTAGGTGAGGTTTGCATATTTCCCCGGCTCGTTGCTGGGGTATGACCCGTATACCTCACCCGGAAGAGCCGCTCCGTGGAATAAACACTCGCAGCCATCAGCCTTATGAACCTTATAACTCTTGCTGCCGTATGGGTCGTATGGACACCGCAGATCTTGCCCGAAATCATGATAGCAATCTGGTGCATTGCCGCAGGAATCATAGCTGTAGTAGAGCATCGATCCATTAAACACCCGAGTTGGAATCCTCGAAGCGCAGGAACTGTTCACGAAGCACCATGGTAGCTGGCACCAATTGAAGTCGGAACTCGACCAATCAGAACCCGGCGCACATCTGCTTGACATGGGGGTTCCAGGCACTTGATCCCAGGCAGCACAGGATGTACCGTAGACACCGATGTTGGGCATGTGGGCATACTTTCCAGGCTCCTCCATGGGATATTGCATGAACAAAGCCTCTAGCAGCACCGAGCCCTGGAATTGGCATTCGCACACATCGGACCAGCTGTCCGGGCACTGCTTGGCCGTGGACCAGCCCGTGTCTCTGCCATCGAAGGGACAGGAACGATCGAACGGGATCATGCGGCAATCAGGGGCTGACAGGCAGGTGTCATAGCTATAAAAGGCAGTAGAAACAGTGTCGAAAACCATGCTGCTCAACCGACTGGGGCAAGCCTCAGAAACATAGCACCACGGCAACTGGCACCAGTTGTGCTCGCTGTGGCACCAATCTGCATCACGTGGACAGTGCTCGGCCCAAGGACTTCCAGGCATTTGGTCCCATGCCGCACAGGTCGTCCCGTAGATGCTGATGTAGGTGAGGTTTGCATATTTCCCCGGCTCGTTGCTGGGGTATGACCCGTATACCTCACCCGGAAGAGCCGCTCCGTGGAATAAACACTCGCAGCCATCAGCCTTATGAACCTTATAACTCTTGCTGCCGTACGGGTCGTACGGACACCGCAGATCTTGCCCGAAATCATGATAGCAATCTGGTGCATTGCCGCAGGAATCATAGCTGTAGTAGAGCATCGATCCATTAAACACCCGAGTTGGAATCCTCGAAGCGCAGGAACTGTTCACAAAGCACCATGGTAGCTGGCACCAATTGAAGTCGGAACTCGACCAATCAGAACCCGGCGCACATCTGCTTGACATGGGGGTTCCAGGCACTTGATCCCAGGCAGCACAGGTTGTGCCGTAGACACCGATGTTGGGCATGTGGGCATACTTTCCAGGCTCCTCCATGGGATATTGCATGAACAAAGCCTCTGGCAGCACCGAGCCCTGGAATTGGCATTCGCACACATCGGACCAGCTGTCTGGGCACTCTACCGCAGTCGGCCAATTCGTGTCCCTACTATCGAAGGGACACGACTCGTCAAACGGGTTTGTGCGACAATTTGGTGTTCCTAAACAGGTGTCATAGCTGTAGAATGCTGTAGCCGGAGTGTCGAAGACTGTGCTGCTCAATCGCGTGGGGCAAGCTTCAGAAACATAGCACCACGGCAACTGGCACCAGTTGTGTTCGCTGTGGCACCAATCCGCATCACGGGGACAATGCTCGGCCCAAGGACTTGCAGGCATTTGGTCCCATGCCGCACAGGTCGTCCCGTAGATGCTGATGTGAGAGAGGTTTGCAAATTTGCCAGCTTCGGTTAAGGGATGCAGACTGTAGGCTGTTTGCGGTAGCAGTGACCCATGAAACAAGCAATCGCACTCCGCATTCTTGTGAATCCTAAAAGTCTCGCCGCCGTGCGGATCGTAAGGGCACCGATGATCCCAGTGGAAATGACTGTAGCAATCTGGTGCATTTCCACATGTATCGTAGCTGTAGTACGCCATGGAACCATTGAAAACTCGAGTTGGAATCCGCGACGGACACTCAGGGGTGACATAACACCATGGTAGCTGGCACCAATTGAAGTCGGAACTCGACCAATCAGAACCCGGCGCACATCTGCTTGACAGGGGCGTTCCAGGCACTTGATCCCAGGCCGCACAGGTTGTGCCGTAGACACCGATGTTGGGCATGTCGGCAAATCTGCGTGGCTCTTCCGTGGGAAACTGAGTGAATAAAGACTCTGGCAGCACCGAGCCCTGGAATTGGCATTCGCACACATCGGACCAGCTGTCCGGACACTCTACGGCAGTTGGCCAGTGGATGTCTCTGCTGTCGAACGGACACGAAGCGTCAAATGGCATTGATCGGCAGCTGGGGGTGTCCAAACAAGTGTTATAGCTATAGAATGCTACTTCAGATGCATTGTCGAAAATAGTGCTGCTCATTTTCGTTTGACAGGCTTCAGAAACATAGCACCACGGCAACTGGCACCAGTTGTGTTCGCTGTGGCACCAATCCGCATCACGGGGACAATGCTCGGCCCAAGGACTTCCAGGCATTTGGTCCCATGCCGCACAGGTCGTCCCATAGATCCTTGCAAACGACGTGTTGCCGAAAATTTCTGAGGTGTCCGAGTCGGCATCTGCATCTAAGAGAAATGTTTCAGGTGGAAGCTCAAGCCCATGGAATAAACACTCGCAGCCATCAGCCTTATGAACCTTATAACTCTTGCTGCCGTACGGGTCGTACGGACACCGCAGATCTTGCCCGAAATCATGATAGCAATCTGGTGCATTGCCGCAGGAATCATAGCTGTAGTAGAGCATCGATCCATTAAACATCCGAGTTGGAATCCTCGAAGCGCAGGAACTGTTCACAAAGCACCATGGTAGCTGGCACCAATTGAAGTCGGAACTCGACCAATCAGAACCCGGCGCACATCTGCTTGACATGGGGGTTCCAGGCACTTGATCCCAGGCAGCACAGGTTGTGCCGTAGACACCGATGTTGGGCATGTGGGCATACTTTCCAGGCTCCTCCATGGGATATTGCATGAACAAAGCCTCTGGCAGCACCGAGCCCTGGAATTGGCATTCGCACACATCGGACCAGCTGTCCGGACACTCTACGGCAGTCGGCCAATTCGTGTCCCTACTATCGAAGGGACACGACTCTTCAAACGGCATTGTGCGGCAGTCTGGTGCTGACAGGCATGTGTCATAGCTGTAGAAAGATGCAGCAGATCCACCGAACCCCTGCATTGCTAGCCCGCTCGAACAGCCTTCCCCAACAAAGCACCACGGGAGCTGACACCAGTTGAAATGCGAGTGACACCAGTCAGCGTTGTTTGCGCAGTATGCTGATCCCGGCGTCTCCGGTATCTGGTCCCATGCTGCGCAGGTAGTGCCATAGATGCTGATGTAGGTCAAATTTGCAAACCTGCCTGGATGATCGTCCGGATAGTGCATATACACCTCCAACGGCATCTCATCACCTTGAAAAATGCACTCGCATCCGTGACCCTTGTGCACAGAGAAGGTACCATCACCACTCGGATCGTAGGGGCAGCGGAGATCGCCAGCGAAGTTGTTATAACAATCTGGAGCATTTCCGCAAGCATCATAACTGTAGTGTAGCACGTCCGAACCGTTGAACACAGTTGAGGCAACAGCCGATGCGCAGTCTGCACTCACGTAGCACCACGGTACTTGGCACCAGTTGCGTTCTGCCGTGGTAAAGTCGGATGCCCCGCTGCACATTCCTGCCATCGGTGTAGAAGGAACCGAGTCCCACGCCGCACATGACGTTCCGTAAATGGCAACATTGGCGAGCTGTGCATATTTACCGGGCTCATCCATGGGATAGTTCAGGTAGACTTGCGGCGGGAGCATCTCCCCTTGATACATGCACTTGCACACGTCCGACCAACCATTGGGACAATCTGCTGCCGTTGCCCAATGCGCATCGGCGTGATCAAAGGGACACGACTCGTCAAACGGCATTGTGCGGCAGTCTGGTGTTGACAGGCATGTGTCATAGCTGTAGAAAGATGCAGCAGATCCACCGAACCCCTGCATTGCTAGCCCGCTCGAACAGCCTTCCCCAACAAAGCACCACGGGAGCTGACACCAGTTGAACTGCGAGTGACACCAGTCAGCGTTGTTTGCGCAGTATGCTGATCCCGGCGTCTCCGGTATCTGGTCCCATGCTGCGCAGGTAGTGCCATAGATGCTGATGTAGGTCAAGTTTGCAAACCTGCCTGGATGATCGTCCGGATAGTGCATATACACCTCCAGCGGCATCTCAACACCTTGAAAAATGCACTCGCATCCGTGACCCTTGTGCACAGAGAAGGTGCCATCACCACTCGGATCGTAGGGGCAGCGGAGATCGCCAGCAAAGTTGTTATAACAATCTGGAGCATTTCCGCAAGCATCATAACTGTAGTGTAGCACGTCCGAACCGTTGAACACAGTTGAGGCAACAGCCGATGCGCAGTCTGCACTCACGTAGCACCACGGTACTTGGCACCAGTTGCGTTCTGCCGTGGTAAAGTCGGATGCCCCGCTGCACATTCCTGCCATCGGTGTAGAAGGAACCGAGTCCCACGCCGCACATGACGTTCCGTAAATGGCAACATTGGCGAGCTGTGCATATTTACCGGGCTCATCCATGGGATAGTTCAGGTAGACTTGCGGCGGGAGCATCTCCCCTTGATACATGCACTTGCACACGTCCGACCAACCATTGGGACAATCTGCTGCCGTTGCCCAATGCACATCGGCGTGATCAAAGGGACACGACTCGTCAAACGGCATTGTGCGGCAGTCTGGTGCTGACAGGCATGTGTCATAACTGTAGAAAGATGCAGCAGATCCACCGAACCCCTGCATTGCTAGCCCGCTCGAACAGCCTTCCCCAACAAAGCACCATGGGAGCTGACACCAGTTGAATTGCGAGTGACACCAGTCAGCGTTGTTTGCGCAGTACGCTGATCCCGGCGTCTCCGGCATCTGGTCCCATGCTGCGCAGGTAGTGCCATAGATGCTGATGTAGGTCAAATTCCTTGGACCCAGCAAACGGCACAAAGCAGCAGCAAGGTTAGCCAGTTAGTCAAGAAGAACATACAAACCGAGAAAATACACCGCTGCACCGCGACTGTCGCCATTAATCGTGACCTCCACCGCACCCACAACCACGCCCGCAACACTATCAGTTCTGTTGGACGCTGCGCGAGCGCTTTGGGCTTGGCGGCCGGGCAAGTGGACGGCTTGAAGCCTGCAGTGCCTTAACCAGTGCTCCTTTTTTCAACCAGTGCTCCTTAAAGTTGACACGTGCTGTGTACCAGCGCCGCCCAAAAACGTGAAAGACGCGCGGTGCCTTAAGCCAGCACCGCTTCAGGAGGCCAGATTTGTCTACAGACACACCGGAAAATGGACTCCGAGCTGACAGTCGCACAGCAGGGAGGTCGTCCGAACTGAAGATCGGAGAGAGATGCAAGTCCCAGGATCCCAAAAGCTCGCCAAACGCTGCTAACACCGTGTAACACCCGGTGAAACATAACATTCTGTTTAGGCACTCGCGCTCCAACTCGGAGCATTTAGAAAATGAAATGAGGCGTACTGAGGGAGCTCGAGGCCTGAGGGCTGCGCGCAGAAAGAGGCTACCCAGTCTTCGCGGTTCGTGCTGCGAAAGAATCTGCCGAGCTATGCAACCACTGAAGAGATTAACATAGCTGGACGCATCGCTGCAGGACTGTTCTCCGATGTCGATGGCAAGACATCTTGCTGTAGACGCGCCGTCTGCTACTGGGCTTCCATAACAAAGCCAAGTCCAGAAACACAAGACGTGGCCCCGTTCACCCCACGGAAAAAAACATCTTACAACCGTACAACTTACCACCAAGAGAAGCGAAGGCCCGGGAATGGGGACCCAGCTGTCAGCGGCTCAGCCATGGATCAGGCAGGACTCTGTGACTGCTTCAGGCTGCTGTCATAGAGGCTGCCGCATGCTATCACAAACACAAACACATACAAACACAAGCACGGCGACCACGGCACCAACGACAACGAGGGCGCCGACCGCCACAACCACCTCCGCAACTAAGGCCAAGACCAGTGCCATCCACGAGGGCGATCACAACATTTTAACGAAGAACACCACCACATACCGCCACCGTCGCAGCAGCAGCAACAGCAATAGCGACAGCGACGGCGACAGCAGCAACCAGCATAAAACACCACAAGCACAACCCCGACAAATTAGAACAACTGAACAACAGGAACAACCCCACTGCCACGACCGCCACATGCGGCGGCCGGATGTTGCAGCGCCCCGACGTAATAAAGCACTCCAACGGTGTCACATTACGCTCTCGCAACTCGGACTTTGCAGCTCAAGGTTCTCATACATACCTGGATGGTGCGAAGGAAACTCCATGTAGACACTCAGTGGCAGATTTGCACCGTGGTACAGGCACTCGCAGCCATTCCCCTTGTGGACAGCGTAGGATGCTGTGCCAGACGGATCGTATGGACAGCGCGGCTGGTCCATTTGGTTATAGCAATCCGGTGCCTGCCCACATACGTCGTAGCTGTAATACAAATCGGAACCATTGAAGATTCTTGATGCAAGCTTGCTGTTGCACTGGCTGCTCACATAGCACCTCAGTCTGTCTTCCCTTTCGGATCGCTCCAAACATCACACGCAGTGAAGCAGTCGGAAGTGCGGGCAGGCTGCCAAGGCAGCTGGCACCAGCTGTACAAAGGGCTGGACCAGTTGCTGTTCTCAGAACAGTTTCCTGGCGTGGCGGGAAAGAGGTATCCAGATGCGCTTGATTGCGAAAAAATGCAGCCGGGAAGCCATAGTGCGGTGTTCCTGGAACAAAGTCCCAGGGAGCACAGCTTGTGCCATAGACACCGATGTTCGGGAAGTCTCCATACCTGTACAACTCGCGACATGCTCTGAAGCCCGTCGTGTTGGTGTCGCCATGTCTTCTTTTGGTGGCCGAGCTGCATTCCGGGACTCTCCTCGGGATACTGGGAGATCACATCGGACGGCAGTAGGTGCCCCTGATATGTGCAGCTGCCTCGGTACCGTGTGTCGTTTCGGAGTCCGCTTCTGTGCGAGCCACTGCACATGCCTTTAGGCTCGCACAGCGATCCTCTACCATGAATCCTGCCACGTGGTTCTGACCGTAAGCCTCGGCTGCAGCGCCAATCCGGTCAAGTCTGAAGGGCGGGTTCGATGCGGCGCTGTCTCCCTGTCTCCGTCTCTCTCTGCTTTCTTTCTCGCCTGTCTGTCTCCGCAAGAACCATGATCCTGTCCAAGCTGCCTTCTTCTGCGTCTGAGCACTCAGTGTCAAGCTCCACGTGTTCGGTTCTGGGTTCGTCCGCGGGGCCTTCACCTGGAAGTGAAAAGCGAAGCCGGAAGAGCTGTTCGCGTCACCTGAGGCCTCGAAGTGCAAGTAATATCGAAGTTGCTGCTTGTCGAACCCTTCCTGGCAAGAGATCTCCGATGCTGGCACAGGCATCTCGCCGCTGCATTCAGGGAAGAAAGTTGTGTTGGCTTCCGCATACCCACAGGAACCACCAATGCTTCGAAAGCCTTCTGGCATGTACAAGCGTAAAGTTGGCTGCTCGAGAAACTCGTCAGCAACTTCGAAGCTGAGGCAGACGACCGGCGGCATCAACCTGTCCTCGCTCATGGCAAAGAGTGCAGCGCGAATGAAGGGCTCGGTGGTTGTGCTGGTAGTGGAGATAAGGGAGAAAGCCGGCAAAGTTTCTGCATTGATCATGGAAAGTCCTCAGTTCGATCCGGCAGACCAGTCTTGGCCGTCTTAGAGCTGCGCAACAAGAAGCGGCATGCTCTTCGACTTTCGCCTGCTATGCATGACGAGAGACCGTTTTCGATGAAGTGCACGGTCCACTCGTTCTCCTGCGTTGCATGTGCTCGTGCAGCACCCACTGCGGCAAAGCCACAACTCACAGAGATGCGCAAGGACCACACATTGCAGGCAAGTTGCCGATGTTTGCAGCGGGTGCGCCGAAGAAACATACAGCACAAATGCATAATCCCAAGTGTCTCTCAGAATCCCCGTGATGAACCTCGGCTAGATTCCTGTCTTCGCAAGACAGTTCGGAAGCGCAAAGTAACAGCCAAGCGGCTCGAACCAGCAGCCGGTTTCGTTCTTTCTCAAGGCCACTTGAGCACCAGCAGGTAGGCATCGGGTTTCTGCGTGGGGGCACCAGAGGAGGCATCTGTGTTCTGGCAAAAGCCAGCTCCCCCATTCTTTTGTCTTTTCTTACCATTTTGAGGGTTCTTGAAGGTTGGCTGGAGTGCTCCCTCAACAAACCCTCGCAAGTGCGAGCCTTATAAATTATGCATCTTATGCTGCACCGAAAAGCAGGAGCAGTGCTTGCCCGTTCAAGTTTGTTCGCCAGGCCTACCAGCTCGGGGAAGAGGCCAATGTCCATACACCTCCATCCAAGGAATCTGGTTCTCGCATTCAAATCCGCGGCGCGGTGTCACACACACTAGTGAGCTGAGGAAACGGCTCCAGGAAACCGGTGCTTGGAGCATCGAATGCCTCGGCTTGAGAGCGACTTCAGTTTTGTCCCCAATGCCCTATGGCAGCGAATAAGCTGCACGCCCAGTTCGGCGGACAACGGCCTGGAGGTAGATGTACCTGCGCATTATGCAACTTTGGAAGACTTGCCAGAAAGGTCAAGGCAACGGATGGACAGGTGAGCCTTCATCAGGCAGACGGTATCACCCCAGATACCACTGCCAACCCAGTCAGCGCCACCACAATCACGACTCGTCTTGAACTCCATGGCCACTGCATAGTCGTGGTCCAGCAAACGAACAGCTTTGTCTGCACGAACCTGAACGATTCCGGGTGATGTGTAAGTCGGAATAGAGCAGATGGCACAGCAGTGATGCCGACAAGCCACATACTGCGTTGGACGTACAATTGGAGCGTTATCCACTTCGAACCCAGACACATCATCTTGATGGTGTGTAACGTGTCTCTCCAATTCTCCACCTGGCATGTTCTACTTTGACACATGATGACTCTTACTGCTCGAACACGGGCCAGGCCTGACCTCCCAAATGCAACAACTCCCTGCCTTGCGCATCGACGCTCCACAGCTGCAAGGCCCAGTTGTTGTCGACAGGTGTTTGGGACGGGTTCACCAACGTAAACCTTGGACCGTCATGGCCACTAATGAAATAACTCGAGAGCACCACAATAACAGCAACTTTTACTCTATTCCCCCATTCCTGCAGGATCCAAGGTGCTGGAAAGCATAGGACATGAAATCCATCAAGTCGCTCGGGGGCAGAAGAAGCGTAATGTGAGTCTGCATGGATGTCTGGTTCAGCCTCGTGCCAGCAGAGACATCCTGTTCTCCCTAGTGACAACATAACGGCATGACGATGCATAACGGTCTGGCGAGGCACTGCATTGCACAGGCAGTCAAAGGATCGAGGCCATGCTCCTGACCTGCCAACAAAAAGACTTCAGGACAGGCTTCCCGCTTCCCTAAAGCATTTCCTCCTGCATCAGCAGCCTGTCCTGTGAGGAACGCGAAGAGCGCAGGCTGCGCCAGCTTCGTCTTCCCAGCTCCTGGGCAGCAGAGATTCGACCAGAAGTGCCCCTTCCTCACGTCCTGAAGCCGTCGCGACACGCACGAACAACACCCTGAGTTCACCAAGGTTCCCCTCTGGAACGCTCTTCCGCAGAATTCCGTTTCCGGTAAGAAACCAGGAGGTGGATAAATGTGGATTTCGCAGCCATATGGCGACAGGCATGCCCGGCTTCGCAATCTGAATCCGGCACAGATGTCGTTAATCGAGTCTGCATCCACCGAGCTGGGAACAAAAGCAGCTGCTTCAAACAGTTCGAACACTTGTACTGGGCCAGTAGATATATTGCTTACATTGGCAGGCGGCTCCAGTGTGTAGCCATCCACTGTCTGATCGTGAATCATCCGGCCGGTCCCATCAACAGTGGCAAATCGCCATTTGTTAATGCTCTCGGGCTCGTATTCGCTCGTAGCGTTGCTTTCGTTCTCACTATAATTGCTCATATTGGTCATGTTTGTTTCGTTGGTCACATTCTCAACAGGTGGAGGTGGAAGCGGATAGTACTCGGCTGCCTTTGCGGCGATGGGATTCTGCAAGTCAAACTGGAATGCGTAGAGGACATCGGACATCAGTCGCTCTCCAGCCAAGTCCTGAGTCCAAAAAGGCTCTGAGACGACCCGCGTCTCGCATGGCTTACCATCCCAATCACTGCCCAGCCGCGATTTTCAACAAGGCCCTGCCCGCATCATCCGAAGCAGGCATAGCCTCTGATCCTCCGGTGGTCGCTCCAGAACACTTGCAAACATCGACGCAAGAGCAAGAACACCCCCTTTCAATGGGTTGCAATTTGCAAGCAGGCCTGAAGGCAGTGCCATCACGTCTTCTGTGGCATTCGTGAGGAGGGTCAGCGGGAAAAGGACAGGATCTGCTGAAATGTAAAATGGTCTGTGGAAGCGGTCATATCCTGTCGCAGAGCTGTGCATGAGTAGCACTGCATCTAGGGGCTTCACTGATAGACTGCATACATTGGAGTCTCACTCTGGCAGGTCCTTCGTCCGGATCTGGAAGCTCGAAGTAAGGAGGCAAGTGTAAATGGATCTCGCCCCCATTGAGGTCCGAGGACAATCGAAACAGTATACATACTGGACCAACTTCATAAGGCTGTAGCACCTTAATTCACGATGCGAAGCTCAGGCCTTTGGGTCCTCCACTCTGGGCCCCCACTGCCTAATGGTCCAATCACTCCGTCCTGCGCACAAACGCAAAAGAAAAACCCTTTCTTGCTAGGCACGCTGGGGAAGAGTTGCAAAGTTAAGTTGGCAAGTGTTGTGGTAGTCGAAGTGGTGGGCACGGCTGAAGCGTTGACAGCGGTTTCGAAGGTCCTGCAAAAGCAAGACATGACGTTTGTTTCAAGATTCAGCAGCTGGAGGCTCGATTCTGCTAGAGAAATTTGCAGCCAGGATAATGGAACGTGTCAACTATACGGCCTCCAAAGTCCGCCATCTAGGCCGACAAGGCTCCACGGAAGAGTCTCGTCGGCAACCTTGGCAGGATTGAGTTGCCAGCACCCTATTGCGCCCATAGTACTTGCAATTTGGGACTCTCCAGCTTGCTCCAGGCAGCATCGTCCACTTCGAGATGCAGTTGGAACGCATAACCTGGGCTCAGCAAAGATGGCGCCACGAGTCCACAAGTCTGCTTGCTGGGCTGATCCCAGGCTGCTACTAACACACGACTGCCACGGCAAGTGGAGACCGAGCAGCGCTCGTTGCTGAGCAGCCTAAGCTCTCAGGCCGCAGAGCAATAGCAACAGCATGAAAACTTGGCCCGCTTGCCCAGACACAATGCGGCGCATTGCATTGCTGCGTCATGAGACGAGGCTGTCGGAGACAGAGAGAGAGAGAGAGAGAGAGAAAAAAGAAAGAGGGAGAGAGAGAGAGAGAGCGAGAGAGAGCGAGCGAGAGAGAGAGAAAGGAGCGAGAGCGAGAGCGGGAGCGGGAGAGGGGGAGGGAGAGGGAGCGAGAGAGAGACTTTCGCCTTTCGCAATTGCATACCCTCGGTCGCGGGTATCGACTGCCACCACACACAAATGTGTATATGTGGCTATACACACATGTACATAAATAGCACATGGGTGTGTCATGTCAGTTTCTTGGACCATCTGTTTTGGAAACAAGTAATCAGAGCCATTACAAAGCCCCAATACTAGAGATTATTTGCCATTCAAAGTGACAACAGGGCAGTCGTAGAGATGATGCCAGCAAGCGCCAGCTAGAAAGACCTGCCAGCCCTCGTGCACGCACGGGCTGCGTGAGTGCATTTGTCCGTATGTTTGTCGGTGTGTCTATGTGTTTGACCTCCCGTCTGCGTCTCAATCAAAGTCTGTCTCTCATCAAACACACGAAATGAACGCACCATCACAACACCTGAATCATCGAACAGTGGGCACAGCTGGCAACTGCTGTTCATGTTGATAATGCTGCTCCCTACGCGCCGCATGCTACGAGATGCTACTAGCTAGGGAAACGGACAAAGTCAGTGTTGCCAGCGAGAGGCTCTGGAACAGTCAGGCGGAAAAGGCAATCTTCCTTGGACGGGACAAGCCAAGCACCCTGTTGCACGTGGCCCTTCTCTCACGTGGCCTCTCTGGAAACTGAATCTATCTCTCAGCATCAGCTCAAGCAACTTCCGGCCTTCGTCTTGATGTTGCAGTCCATTAGCTGGGGGCTGCCACTGGCAGTGGTCAGGGGACCATCTAGCCAAAGGAAGCAATTGGACATTGGTGGCATCACAGAGAAGCCATAGCAGTCATCTCCTGAGATGCACGTCTTTTGCTCTGCAGTCTCTCGCAAGCTTGGCAGTCTACCCCGTTCCCTCAGCAGCTGCTGGGACCCGCCAGCTAGTGGAAAGTCTAGGTTTCACTGAAATTGTCGATCCAACTCCGGTGGTGCGACACTGAACTCTGCCGAGCATCTCTGGCTGCACATCATCTGGCAGTGAGCTTGGCTGGAGGCAGGAAAATAAAGGAACTCTCCGGGACTCATTGTGGCGCTGGTGACGCATGTCCCATTGTGATTGGTGTACATCACCTCCTCACAGCAGGTCTGCCTCTCTCCATTCTTCGACATTGAAAACAACTGTGGCGCAACTCCAGCACTCCTTTATGTGATGAGCATGAGAAACAGAAGTCAAACAGGATGTATTGCCAGCTGATGCCTTGGCAAATTTGCGCTGTCAGCTACAAGGCTCTCTGCACCAAGCACTTCGGCCACTTCGGCAAACCGCATGTTCATCCAGACTGCATCGCTTGCATTCAGGCCGAACAGCATCCAGTCAGGACAAAGGCCTCGGGCGGGATCTCTGCCAAAATTTGATCTGCGGAAGCGCGCAAATGCTCGAATCAGATTCCGCCAGGTGGCTGAAAGATGATGTAGCAGTCACGCCGAATGCCGCTCCCTTTCCGCAGAAGCCTTCACATGTCAAACGAGAGAGACTGCAGGTGTAAGCGCACGTGAGCCGCTGCACACTGCACAGCCCCATCGTTTGAAGGGTCAAGCAAACTTCTTGCGGGCTGGCACCTGGTGGCAGGTGCACGAGGAGTTGGCACGGCAGTAAGCCGAAGATGTGAGAAGCGTACCACTCACCACCGCAGGCGGTAGTAAGCTTCAGCCTGAAGAAGCCAAAGACGCCACAATTGAACTCGAGGACCAAATTGCTTCGAAAAGGGACAATCCTCTTTGCAGTCAGGGCACGAGATGGCTGCTGCCAGTTCACTGTTGTGTGTATGTGCAGGTCCGTAGATCATAGCTTCAACAGTGCTGAGGTTGTTCGACGACGCGTTGACTATGTCAAACCTCGCATGCATTCTCGGTGCATCCGTGGTCTTCTTGACAGCAACTGCCGAGATGTACTTGTGAAAGGCCCCATGGCATCGAAGATGGCTGCTGCCAAGGCTCCCGGTGACATTCTGTGCAAACAACAAATTTCCAGATGCATTGTATATGTGAAATTGCCAATGGTTGTTATCCTCGGAATACTGGCCAGTCTGCGACACTGCAAGCAACGGCGGTCAAACCAGACTGTGCGGCATGCTGGTGAAGCATGACCGTACCCGTGCTACTTGTGATTCACTGCACTTGGCATGGTTGTCAACCTTTTGCTTTTTTGGAGGAGGCAAAATGGCTCGGAGAGAGGCGGAGGGAGTTGGCACCCCTGGCACCGAGCATCGTGGAGGCGAGGCATGGTAGGTTGCCGAGATCCTTTGGAAAGCTCTTCTTCTTATTTCTGTTGCTCCCGGAAAGGTTTGCGGACTTCTGCTTGAAGTTGAGCAGAGGAGGTCTTAGGATCTCATGTCCGATGTCTGTCAGCGACTCGGGAGCGAGGCAGTGTATGTTGCATCGGCACTGGCACTCGTTCCGTGTCCAAGGCTCAGCTGCAAATGCAGGGCTAATAACCTCAGATGGTGAGTCATACGAAACCCATGGCTGACATGCAGTTTTAACAGCCCTTCCTTAATTCGAAGCCAGATCACAGAAAACTGAAATACGTAGGTTTCGTTGGCCTCCAAGCCCTGTAGTTCGAAACTGAGAATGTCCACGTCGGACGTGTTGTCACGGCCGGCAGTACACATTGACGCATTGCTGAGCATTTGCTCAAAGCCGCTTAGGAACGGGAAGATACTCCTCAGCTGGCAAAAAGTTAGTGCTGCACCACTCGAAGCCAAACATGTTACATGGCTGCTGTGCCGAGAGTGGCGGGTCAGCTTTGTAGCCCGCTGCTCCCCTCGAAGAATCCCATGCCTCTCCGCAGCCAGAGTCTTGGGCTGACAACCTCGCGGCAATCTCTCCAGATTCTCCTATTCTACTGGCAATGAACCGTGTGCGCTAATTTGTCCCGTCCCCGAGCCATGGGAAGTTGGCCAAGATGCCCAGTAGGCATGAGTATCTGCAGATGGCACCTTGGCTGTTGTTCTCTGTGCCAAATACATTTGCCAACAAAGCGGTCCACCTGGTGCTGATCTGCAACTCAGTCTTAACGAGAAATCCGAGACTGAAAAACGAGCCTGTGTAGAAATGGTGAAAATCAAGCATGGCATCCGTGCTATGCGTCTTTGAATCGATCCAATGCTGAATGCTCTGAATCTGTTGCCACCCGGCTCCTACCTAGCCTGTTCCCTGCAACTGTAAAGTCAAGCATTGTCTGTTCACATCAAAATCAAGCCTGACGGCTTATCGGCGCCTGGTGCGCATATTCATCTATAAAGCGATGTGGGGGGGATGCTAGAAGTGGGATTGTCTGTAGCTGTAGCCGTTATACAGGAACAAGGATCGCAGCAGGATCTACTCAGAGGGGATTGTGAGGTTCGGAAACAGAGAGGAGTTTCAATACATCAGTCCCAATTCAGATAAGGATGCTACAAACACGACAAGCGTACAAAACGATATGAAAGGGACCTCAGCATTCACACGCTGGCAAATGGCAGGATCTTTCCTTTCAATGATCTCGAGTTCCACTCAACATCACAACAACATGCTGATAACGTCTCCCACGGCCCAAGTCAAGGGATCTGACGACTGAAGGTATCCCAGCATTGTGCATCGGACTAAACAACTTGATAAACCAAGGCCAGGCCAGGCCATCACTGCAGGGCGAGTCGTGGACAGAGTAGATTTCAAGGTCTAACTGCGGCTGAGCGACGTCGCATTGGAGTCGCATGCGTCGCTCGGCACCTGGAGGTAACTCTTGCCGACTTCTTTACCGCTGAGTCAAAGCTGTCCGCCAAGCCTTGATGCCAGCAGCCACATGGATTCTCGCCTGGGTGCCAGAATCCACTGTGAAGTTAAAAAGCAACACTCGCCACTTCGATTCGACGCGCCACTAAGGCCTGCACAAGCGGCTCTTGAGTCGCAGCTGCCACGGCAGCATCGAAAGCGGCCGGTTCCTGACGCATTGAGATACCTCGATCCTGCGGAGGCTAAAGGAGCCGCTTTTAAGGTAGTCGGCCTGGGATGCCAATGTAGCCGCAGCTGTAATCGCCGTAACCTGTGCGAGGGAAGATTACCAGCCTTGGCCTCCCCATGAGCAGTGACATCTGGTTCACACTGAGCAACGAGGATCCCATAGTAAAGCCGGAATGGCCAGCGCATGCGCTGAATTCTCCAACACGAATCGACCTGCACAGTGAATGGCTTTCTCAGCCGGCTGTCGAATTCTGTTCCCCGCATTCATGCTCAGGCCTTCAAAATCGAAACTACCGGAAGCAACAAAGCGACTGTGGAGGCTCTTGTTGTGGGTTGAATCTGTGTGGCTTTGGAGCGTTCATAGCATCTGTCCAAAGTCTGCTCGCGACTCGCTGGCAACTCGCTAGGACGCAAGGAGGAGCTGATGCTCTTCTGGTTGCTGCCTTCTTGCCTTTCCGTGTTCTCTGCGTGCTTTCCTAATGCTTCCTTTCCTGTTGCTTGAGCCAATGTGCGAAGAGTTGCGGTTGTCGTGCAAATGTGCAAACTCCGACGCAGCTCGCCGCGACAAAGAAACAGATGAAGCAAAAGCTGCCAATTGTCAAAGAGAAGCTGCTCAGGAGCTTGTGCTGAGTCGCTGGCTGCCGACCGGCTCCTAGTGACAATCTCTGAAGTCTACTCTCTGCGCCAGGAACTCGCGGCATTCTACGCTGGATGCGAGCCTTTGCTAGCAGCATTTCAGTGTGGAAGTTGGGCTCCATGGCAACCAGCTGCATCCCCTCAGGGAAGAGTGAGCTCAGTTCACAATCCACAGAAGAGAAGGAGAGCCGGGAAGCGCCTGCCCGGCCCGCAGCCTCGAGAGCAAAGCAGTGAAGGCGGCGGTAAACAGGTCACAAACTGCCTGGCCTTGGGAGTGTCGAGGCGCCGAGGCCATCGACCAAACCTTGGACCTGACATGGCACCGGCAATGCTGCAGGGTGGCAGCCCATCAGGCTACAGCCCTTCCCACAATTGAAGAGTTGAGGGTCAGGTCTCCCAACTGCTGATGCACTGCCTGCTGGGCACTTGCTGCTGCGGCTGCAGAATCTGCCAGCTGCAATCCGGACCTTGCAGCATCATGAAGCTGTCTCTTGCACGTTTGGTCACTTGAAAGATTTGAGCCCGAAATCCGTTGCGAGAAATGAAGATTTGAGGCGGGCAATCTGTTGCTTGCGAGGAATGCCGTAAGAACGACAGACCTGTTTGCTAAGGCAATTCGTTTGAAACTGAAGCGGCTCATTCAGCTCGCTGAGTTGGAACACAGGGGGATGGGCAGGAGCTTGGGCAGACCGGGCCATGCTTCTAGACTCCGGCAGTTCTAGCACGTGGCATTCGACTGCACGGCAGCTCAAATCCGGCCGTTCGTAGCATGCCCGTCATTCTCGCCAAGACCGCTGTAGAGCGAGATGCTGATGCTGATAGCGGCAAATTTGACGGCCCCAACACGTCTCTCTCGAGGCGCCAGGCTTCCAGGTTTCGACGAGTACATATACAGAGCAATGCCAGTAGTCACTGAGACAGCCACAAAATCATGGCGATGCCGGCCCACACCTCCAACGCCAATCACATGCATGCGTCCAATCTGCTCGCATAACCTGTCAGAGTCATTGATGGCCTCCTCGCCCGCATATCGATCGAGAGTACTTTTCGGATCGAATGCCTCGCATTTTGATCACAGGTGCGATTTTTGCACTGGCCATCGCAGTCTGCCAGCCTGGTCTAGGAGCAGCCTCTCTTGCGTGGTAGCCAGGAGCTGCACTGCCGTCGTAGTGAACTGACACAAACGAGTTTGGGAGACGAGGCCGAAGAGCGGAGCGGTGGCCTCCAGAGGTATCTGATGCCTGGAAACGTTCCAGAGCCTGAATTCACGTGCGTCGCGCGTCGTGCTCAAGTGACGTCCATAGCCGGACTCAACCAGCTGGTGCTTAAGGCTTAAGCATCCGAATCTGAGCAATTGGCACAGTGCCGGCTGGTACGTCATCTGGCTCGGTGCCATTCTCGGTGAGATTACCTTGCCAGTGGCACTCAATGCACCTTCCCGGTGATCACATAGAAACATTCAGCACCAAGCTGCGTGGGTCGAGACTGTCTCCAAAGACATTCGTAACATCGACCTGAGGTTCCGTGGAACGTTTCTGAGACATGTCCGCTCAGAGATGCGTCAGGCCAGGCATGCAGAATAAAGCATGGAGACGCAAGCATCCGGCAGTTTGCACCACCGTGACCGACACCGTCTTGAGCAACATCATCAGGGCAGCGCCCAGCTTGCCAACCATGTCCTTAGGCATGCTTTTGCCCGCATGTTGGGCTCTGTCAACACCCGCTGCAGCACTAGCAAACTCTGAAACCGAGGAACACCCCAAATGTAAGGGGCGGCAGCTGTCAGCATCTCAAAGGCCTCGCGATTACTGCAGTGTCTCTCAGTGCCCCGACTTGTCTGGCTGGCGCTCTGAGCTCCGGTCTGGTCTTACGACCTTCCACCCGGCCACATCACGATTGGACGTGCAGTGATGTCGTGAACTTGACAACAATACAATCTCAAGCTCAAGTGCAAAAAACAGCAACTGCCAAGGCTCCTCCTGTGCAGGAATCTGCTTGCAGGTGACAGTGCCGAAGAAGTCTGTGCCTCCAGCTCTCCAGATCTGGTAGTGCGCGAATCTCATGTGCACGCGCTGAGTCTGCAGCTGCATTCCTTCTGCCTCACAATCGGGTCCGCAGTGACAGCCACTGCTATGGCAGCCTCATGCAACTTTCTGAGCCGGGCCGAACAACAATAACTAACATCACAGCTCGTGCCTGAAGCAGCTGACCCCTGAAAGACACAGGCAAGCAAACTTTTCGAGAGTCGCTCGAGGCGATAACCGCAAGCTGCTGTGAATCCGGCACGTTGTTCGTCACCTGCACGGTTGCCAAGAAGGCCTCGGGGCACAGACGGTCTCAATCATGCACCATAGCTTGAATGAGCAATCTCGCAACAGATTCCCACATTCTGCTGACAAGCAAACATTGCGTTCTGTTTTCGGCATGGCATGATGCGCAGTCGCTAGATAGAGGGGGCAATGTGAAACGCAACTCCAGTAGCAACCCTGCAATCATGCGAGAAGGCAGCCGTCTTTCAGCAAAGCTCTCTCTGGCACCTGCCGCGGGTCGATACGTTTGGCATTTCCTCGCCCAATAATTGGCATGCGTCTACGAATACCGCTTGATGCAATCGTTGGGCCTGCTGCTGCTTTTCATCTCGGAGAAACCGCATGCGTTGACTGGCTCCCTGTCTGCAGACTTATGGCCGACAGGGGCGCATCTGTCCTAATCCTGTACTACGTGAAACACACGGACCAGCAAGATCACCGTTGCTGGCATTCCGGCGGAGTTCGCCGCTTTGAGCTAGCTACTTCAATGGCCGAGATTTTTTACGCGCAGACACTTCCCCCCGATTAACATCAAGCTTGTGTGTGGACACGCCATCGTGCTCATTCTCTGCATGCTCCTTTGGAGAAGTAAGTGGTGGAGTCTGGTTGGTGCCCACATTGAATCCCACGGAGAGTCCGATCACAACTCCGGTGCTAAGTGTTCCAATCCAGGTGAGGTCTGGACCGCTTGACACAGGCTGAAGGCTTTGGCCCGTGAATTGCTGTGGCAATGGTGTAGGGGCTGGACTGCGCCCCTGCAGGCCCTGCACCAGCAAGCTGAGGAGAATACCCGAGGCCGAACCTATGGCCACAGCTCGAACTCGCTTTGCAAGCTTGTCATCGGGCTGCTTCTCCACTCTTGCTGCCGGAACTTCCGGAACCTCCCACAGCGATGGCTGACGGTCACGAGGAGGGCCGACAAAAGCGGTGCAGAGGTATGTAGCGATGGCGAGCGCAGCCACTTTCTTCAACCTTCTGTGCAGGCGCCGCACATGCTGAAAGCGGTGCGGGAGCTGCACATGACGAGATTCTGTCGTGGGAGCGGCCGCAGCGGTTGCTGCGATCACAATGCCCGCTAGGCAGGTTGGCAAGGCTGCAGAGTTGCGAAAGGAAGGACAAAATGCTTCCGATGAGGCTCGGCTCTGCCTGGTCTCAGGTGCGACCGCACCAGTTCTTCGGGCAACTAGCTGCATTTCTGTTCTGATCGCTAGAGGATCCAAGAGCACCACCACAGAAGACGCCAAAGCCAGTGAGGCCTGTCGCCGGAAAGATCGCTTGCCAAGCGCTTGAGGTGTCATGGCAAGAGAGAAGCCCAGAGGTGGGTCCACTGCTAGAGTCAGAGGAATCAAGGTCGCCCCTGAAGTGGAGTGTTTTCTCCGTTGAGCTTGTGCACTCCTGCCTTTGTCGAAAGCCTGTAGACGCAGAATAAGATCACTTCTTGAACCAAGACTCGTGCCGGCAGCAGGCCTATGACAAGTCTTTAGAATCTCATGCGGCAACGGGGACTGCGAAGAACTTCAAGCTTCAGGCAAACACTCCAGCTCTTGTTTCTCTGTGATGTTCTGTTTAACCCCACGGGCACATAGGAGGAAAACTGGTGCGCTCCTAATCAACAGTGCACTGTACCACCAATGCACTACATGCGCAGAAAGACACGAATTCTCGCCTGTTAAACACTCAAATTGACAAGACCTGCGATGCGCGAAGCGTAGCCCTATATGGGCCATAAGGCAGATTGATGGAGGCCGGGGGCCAGAGTGAGTCGCACACATTTAAACGGACTCAAATCTAACCGCTGCAGTGTGCTTCTGGCGACGGGCGTCCCCGAGATAAGGATGTTGTGGAAAACTTGCTAGTCGCGGCCGAAGTGAGACAGATTGAAGCTCCGGCGTCCAGCCTGTCACCTCAATACTTGAAAGCCGTTCCTTGGTTGGGCAGGCTTGTCCAGGAACTCGTTTAGCTGTGCTCCTCTTGTTGCTATCCGCAAGCAAGCCCAATGCATCCACGCATCGAATCTCGCCCCATTCATCACTGCCAGCTGCCTTGTACTGGGACTCCATGTCAATAGAGACGCCTGGCGACTGGAAGCACAACAGCACCTTTGCTTCCACACCGTGGCCCACACCTGCATGTCCATCATTACCCCCGCCCCACGCCCCCCGCCCTGACCCACCGACCAGCTCACGCTCACGCACGCTTTCGCCGCTGTTTGTCCGATCCGTCTTCCTATTCATCATGGCGTGTCGTAACAAAGAGCATCGATGTCCTGTCCACAAGCCGTGAGTCATTGGCACGCACTCGGGCACCGGAGCGCCGGTCGAATCAACACAGTTACCGCGAACACAATACTGCAAGTAAGACCAGGGCCTAGATTCCTAGGTTCCTTGATCTAGAACCTTTGAGAGATGTCTGATGAGCAAAAGCGGTAGCAGCCCCTCTTAGGAATCCACACGCACACACACACACACAGAGACGCAGAGACACACACACACACACACACACACACACACACATGGATACAAACGTGTACGTACGTACGTGTATGCACATACACGCGCACAAAGCTGTGCGCAATCTGGCCCGGCCTAGGGACTTGCTCAGTCTGATCCTGCTCGGGACTCGAAACACTCAGGTCATCATCAAACTCAGGTCTTAGGGGAATTGGGCGAGCCGATGACTAGTAACTCGGCGGGGTGGATGTTGTCCTAGTCCTCGTTCCTAGATTCGAGGTTGCAGGACAACAGAATCGCTCGGAGCTCTGGAACTTGGAAAATTGAACTCACCGGTACAGCATCAGCTTTCCCTGCAGGCAAGCGGTCCGAATCTGACCATTCTCACCGAGATCTGCAGTCAACCATCGGTTCATGGGATCATCCTCATCTTCCTCGACGAGGAAGCCTGCACAAGTTGCAGACTCTTGTTACTGCCTGGCACTGCATACACTGTCCAGGTCAGATATGATAAATGGCCTTGGACTTTGTTCTCGACCTGAGATGCTGATGGAGATTGGTCCGTTTAAAGAAGGAGCCGTGGCTCCAAAGACAAGTGGCATAGATCAGCCTATCATCATCATCACGGGTCACCTCCGCCAAGCAAGGATGTCATCTGAAGGTGCCGCGCAGAAGAGCTACCAACAAAAAGCTCGTCTTAGGAGCCTTGTACTTGCCAGCGTCGTACTGCCACTTTCCCATGTGGGGGTTCATGAACTTCCTCAAGCACCGGCATTTGCAGGTTGCAGGTCGTGGGTATGTGTTGTTGAGCCTGTGCCAAAACGCCGAGGGGCTCGTAAATCTCGGGGCAAGGACGTAGCCGCAACGGCTCCGTGTTGTCCCAAGACGCTCCGGGTTCCCACTCGGTTGCCGAATCACACATCATGCATAGCCGCATAGCCGCCATAGCCATATAGTCACAGAGTCTCACTCTTGATCCGTGCTCTCTCGAGACTTAAGGGTCGAGGGCAGGGCAGGTTCTCGAAAAGCGAAGCCTACTCCGACGCCGAGTTGCCTGGTTGTTGCCTGCCAAGGCCTGTCAGAGCGAAGCGGAAGCGGTGGCTGGGCGGCTAGACTCGATACAGAGAAAAAAAGGGCCGCAGGGCCGCAACGGGCCGGGCGCGCCTGCACCACTCCGCCGATCTGCTCCGTGAACCCCGCCTGCGCCTGCGAGTCTCTGCGAGTCCGACAGTCTACATAGACCCTCTCCACCGCCGACCGCACCGGCCCGGCCTTGCTAGGCAGGTCGGTGGCGGTGACGGACTCGAGGCACCTAACGACGCGGCCCGTCCGTGTCAGGTGCACTGCTACGGGCAGTGCCACCACGGAGCAGTTGGTAGATATCCCCCGTCTTCTCGCTGACATGCCAGCAGCTTCCGCAGAGGCCATCTTCACAGCGATAGATCACGTTGTGGCCTGTGGGCACACAGTAGCCCCCAAGCACTGACCAAATCTCAGCACCTTTCTTCACTGACCTCACTGCACTCTTCTTGGCGAGCACCGCTCATGCGAGCACAAAGCCCCACCTGCTGCCCGCGCTGCGTCTTGAAGCTTCGCACTGGGACGCACGACGACGGGCTCAGCCGGCTCGGGGAAGATGACCTGACTCCAGCTATCTCCAGTTTCGTCGGTTCTTGAAAAGGATTTCGTGAATCGCTCAGCCTGAATGGGTCCACGAGCTTCCCGTGAAAGCTTCAGAATAACCTGTCCCCGGTGCTCAAGCGGCTTTCCGAAAAAACCGCGAAATGAGGTGCCAAGCCTTGTCACCTTCCTTCAGCTTTGAGACGATCTCAACCTTACTTTGACGCGATGAGGGATTCAGGCCTCCTGCGGCCTGGACCTGGCTGGCAGCTCGGCATGCGACCACATCCTCCTGAGTCTTGACCTTTTGGCCGTTCAGCGTCAAGAGCCTAGTCGAGCGAAGAACATGACACCGGACTCAAGAGCTACACTCTTGAACTGGGCACAACTACCTATGCAAGCGACACAGACCATGCCTATCGCCAGGCTGTATCCACATTTTCTGTACGTCTGAATCCTCTATCACAGGTTCGGCAACAGTAACACCTGAAGGATTCTAACTAACACAGCAATACTTGGTCTCCATGTCCTCGGCCAAAATGCGCTGGTTGTAAGCGAAAGCAGTGCCACTTTCGGCAACTTGACTGACTCCGACCGCCTCCTTGTCCCAGCTCCTCGGCATGAGTTGCACACTCGCAAAAACATTCGCATCTCGTCGTCTCCCGTCTAGAGTATGGAAGCTGAGTCTCGTGTCCAAGGCCAGGCCCAGGGGAAGAGCAAGAGACACATCAAACCACACCTGGTTGCCCACCCGCTTGGCATTGCGGGGATGTGGGCTCTTGAGCATCGCATCGTAATCCTGCCTTGGCGAGAATGCCAAGAATCAGACTAAGACGCTGAATTTTAAGGATCAATCATGTCAAGCTGTCAAGCTGAGCAGCTTCATCTCCTTGAACTCTTCGAAAGCCTTCTCGGCTTTTTTTGTGGCGTAGACACAGACTTTCTTCCCACGCTGAGAAGCCTCAGAGACGGCGTGTATCGGCACCTCTTCCACTCACGTCCCATCTAAGCATCGAAGGAACCACCGCCTGGCCATGGCCTCGACCTGCACGGGAAACGGCGGCAGAAGCAGCTCTTTACGTGCATGTCAGCATGTCGTCTTCGTGGAGCATGTTTAGGGACTCCTCCGCACTGCAGCCTGCGAGAGTTCGCAAAGACGGGCTTGTCAGATATGTTGTGCTGAAGCGGCAGCTAACACACCTTAGCCGCAAAGCATGTGCTGCACAACCCGACTGGCAACAGCAGACAGATCCGCATATCCACACAAGGGACAACAAAGCCGCAAGGACCAGGAAACCACCAGACAATCGACATTGCCGCGCCATTGCGAGAAGTCTTCGACTGTTGCAATTGGCACTGTCAAGAAATCTCTGGAGCATTCATGACAGCCTCAATTTTCTACGTATCGCTGTGGCACATGAACAACCGCTCTTTGTTTGCTACCTTGAGGACGAAAAATGGCCTCGCATCCACTACACCGGTAGCTGGCAAGGCTGTCATCTCCTCGAACTGCAAGATATCTTGCAGTAGCCAGCCTTACGTGGTTGTGCCCTGCACCTGAAAAGCAATGCTAAGTGGCTCGTTGGGACCCGGGACGGCTGTCGGTAGACGGGCTTTGAGGCACAGGCGCTGGCAAAGGCCATCCACTGGCCCTTCTCTACAGAGGTCTCTGCAGCCAAGGTCTGCAAGTCAACGAATCTCCCGCTGCGTGTGTTACGTTTACCTTCTGCAGTGTTTGTGGGGCTTTAACTACTGCCATCCTGAGCCATAGGTCTGCAGTAGCTCATGGGTTTTTTTTACTACATCGCCCTGACACCAACTTCGCAATTTCACAATAGCTTGGACCTTTGGGGCAGCTGCTTCCACGTAGGGCACGGTGAAGTTTTGCTCGGCCTCCACGATGAGAGGCTCAGGAGAGCTGGTCATCGCAACCTAGGAAGACAGAACAGACTTCCCAGCAGGAGCGATAATTACGCTGTTTCGCAGGAAACGGCAATGCACCTGAGGCTCCCACGGCCCCTTCGTCATCCCGAGCTCGGACAACCAGCTGGTAAAGCCCCGCCGGCATGTGCACGAGAGCCTGGCAAGGCAAGCTGCGAGGTTCAAAAGCAGAAAAGATCCGCCCAGACGCCTGTGGCAAGTGACCCCAAGGCCTGCCGAGCCATTCTGCTAACAATGCGCGGCGACTTCACATCTTCTGGAACTTAGGCTCGCACCTCAAGAGCTGCCTCGGATTTGGGTCGAGGCGCTCCGAGTAACACAATCTTCGATGGGACCAGTCGCAGCCGTCTTGTGTTAGCTTCTTGCGGTGACAGCTTCTACAAGGGCACACTGCGGGCTGTGGCACTCTGAGCATCCCGAGTGGGGCTGTTACTGTTCTGAAGACGTGCCGGCACTAGCGCTCGAGCGTGCCCGTGGCGTAGTTGAAGCTCATCTTACCCTGCAGGACTCATCGATACCAGGCGGCTGAGGCCGGCACCCGCCCAACTCCTTCCAGTACTGCGGGTTCTGGGGATCCTCCTGATCTCAGGGTTCGATATCAACATCAAATTTCAGGCCAAATCGCTGACAGCGCAATGCATTTGATCTACTGCTACTTCGGGGATCAGGCAGTAGTCTTCCCACGGCATGCTTCAGTGAGTCAGCAAAACAGAAGTGCGTTTGATCTACTGCGGGGAGCTGCCTTGCCTTGCGAGGTTGTTCTTCAATGTTCTTCCCACGGCATGCTTCAGTGAGCAAAACATGAAACTTCCCTGCTGGTCCCAGTCGATCTGCAGGTCCGGCAACGGGTCAGCACCTTCCAGATACAGCACTGTCAGTCTGGATGATGAGCTTATGCCGTATGCTCCGACTTGTATGCATTGTCTCATAGTAAATCGGTCGAGGGTTTGCATTGCACAAGCCCAGGAAAGCCCCAACAAAGAACAAGAAAGAACAACCACCAGCAGCACAGACGTACAGAAGAGGAAGTAACTGACTCCCAAACGCCTTGCGGCAGCTCCTGGCAGACAACACCAGTGCCAGAGTTAGATCCGTGGAAAAGCCACAGATGCAGAAAGACAAGAGCTTCAAGTCCTGGAGTGGGAAAGCTAGGAACTCGTACTCCAGCTCTGCTGGCCGCTCATCGGTCCTCAGAGCTCTGACGAGAGTCGTGGCGAAGCTCGGCTTCCAAGCTCAGCCGAGGGCCACATGCTCGTCTCCACCACGAAAGTGGTCCTCGAAGGCGAACATTGAAGGGCGAAGGATGGCTTCAAGGCTTTAAGCCGCTGGGAGCCCCCGCCCGAGGGACAGGCCCTGAAAGGAGGGTTGGACCTCGGACCAGAGCTGAAGACTGAGGCGAAGGCTAAGGCTAAGGCGGCTAAGGCTTCTTTCGGCTTTCGCCTTGGCTTCTGCTGGCTCTCGGTCTCTCGGTTGCCGGCCGTGATCAAGCCACCTGCGGGGGGCTCCTCTGCCACAAACTTGGGGGAGATGATCGCAGCCACCACGCCGTTGCGCAAGACATTCTCCAGCGGAGGCCGATCAACGACGCCTGCTACTGCGGCGGCCAGGGTGCTCTGATTATCGGATTGAAGCAGCACATGGTAATACGGAACACCTGGAAGCAAGAGCCCATCATCGCCCACATCAGACTGCAGTTCCAGCATGTTGCCGACCGTTTCGGCCCTGGTTGGGAGAATACGATCGAGTCTGGGCAGCAGGCGATCTTCGACAAGCACCCATTGCCACTGAACTTCTGGAACCAGACATGCGGCGCCTGCTTGGCCACTTGCATCCACGACAGCGCTGACCGGAGGGATGCCATCTGTGAGATTCAACTTCCCCGTGTAAGCGTAGCGTGGGAATTTCAGGCTCAAAGTGGCGAAGGACGTATTCTGTACCCTCACGGGGTTTCTGGCAACCGCCGATGGTCCACCAGTCTTGCGGCGAACGAAAACCGAGAAGCGGTGCACTCCAGGCAGCAGGCCAGGCCCAACAGTGAGCCTCGGGCCAGCTGCTCCCAAGCCCGGCAAGTTCGCACAGATGTCAAGCTCGCCCACTTGTACAATGGATGAACATCTCCACTCGAAGAGAAAATCCGAAAGGTTGCTGCTGGGCAGAGTTGGGTCCCAAACCTGCGAGGCATCCAACTCAAAACCGCACTGCGAGGCTACCCTTGGGCCGATGATGTGCACCTCAAGCGGTGGCAATGGCTCAACGGAAATTCTGAAAACCACGTTAGCTCTTGGAGCTAGGGTGGGTCGAGTATCAAACGCAGCCACCGCTCGCAACAGGTGGAAACTGCCGGGCTGCAAAGCATACGGTGCCAACTCCACCGTATTGGGATCTTCCGACAGGTCTCGCATCCGCGGGTTCGAAGGCGCAAGGTCCTCCAAGGTCCGGAACGCCTGGCCAAAACCGCGGTACTCCCAAGTTATGTTGGTCCGGCCTGCACTTCTCCCGGGATCGCGCAAGGCGCAGGAGAGTGCAAAGGGTGCCTCCGAAGTGACCACCGAAAGAATCAAGCGCTCGCTGTGCTTCAGCTGAACATCGTTGCTCCCAACTGGAAAAATCACTGGCTCTGCCTGCGCTGTGGACCCCACCACGCCGGCAGAAACCACCGCCTCCGTGCTGTTGCCAAGAGCATTGCGAACGATCAGCCTCACCTCCAAGCGCACCTCCCCTTCCCTCAGCTCCTCTCCGAGCCGTGCACCAGCTTCTGAGAGGACCCAGGGGCTCACAACGACGGAGTCAGCACTCGTCGCTGTGGCTTCTTCCAGTAGTGTCGACAGCCGAGGCGTCCGAAACCAGCTAGGTGTGCCAGGCCCAAAGCCCCAGAAGAATTGCAGCGAGTCGCCCCGGGAATCAAAGGACTCAGCCCCGCTGAAGACGAGCTCACCACAGGTTTGCACTGTTGTTGGAATTGCCTCAACCCGTGACTCAACAAATGGTAAGATAAAAGTTTCGTTGGTTGTATTCACGTCTTCCTGCGCGTACGTGAGCAAGAGTACCAAGAGGAAAGGCCGAAGGCGAGTGGGGAGTGCTTGCATCCACCGTCCGCCCTCTGAGAGTCCGAGGGTCCGATTCTGAGCTGTCACATGGCCATCCGCACGTTCTGGCTACCTGAACAAAATGCAAGCACCCAGTCACTCAGCAACTCAGAAGGACTAGCATGCAAGATGCACGTCGCTCAAGCTTGGCGGTAGCAGTACCTGCAGCACTCTTGCGCCGAGCTGCTCTCCGACAACGAATCGGAGGGAAGCAGCTCCAAGCCTTAAGCTTGAGCCACTTGTGCCGGCGATCAAGGCACGCGCGCATCCTTCAGCGACAGAAGCCTTCGTGTTTTCACGTGGTAATAGCAACGCTGTTGCCCAGTGGATCTCCCAGATCAAGGTGGTGCTGTTGAATACTGTTCGCCACCCCGTCATCGAACCTAACAGCCTAAGGGTTCGCGCAGTTTTATGCAATTGGCAGATTGTTGCGGGCGACAGTCGTGACAACAATACAGGAGTTATGTTTCCGTCCCAATCTTTTGCAACCCTTTTCTTGTAGTGGTCATACACTTGACTTGAAACCTCCCGGCCCTGGAGTCTCACTATGAGGCATCTGATCATCTACGGGAGTGTTCAAGCTCGGACGCGCTCGCTAGACCATGCGCAACAGCCTCCGTGTGCTCAAGTGTGTGGGGGTGTGGGCGGAACCTGCAGCCCTGAGTTGTTTTAGTTTGGGCGGGAGGGGCTGCGGCTCTACCCGACGCCGAGTAAAGGGAGGTTCGTGCGGCATTTCTCGGCTGCTGGACAAAGTAACGGCCTCGAAACTGCACGTCGCAAGGCCTTCTGTACACGCAGGGTCAAGACGAGCCTGCAATGAACCGGCCCACGGGTGAGCCTGAAGCGTGACAAAGCACCACGGCTTACCGGGCGGCTCCATGAAGCAAAATCGGCATCCTCTGGGTTCAGAGGCCTGAATTCGCTCTGACGAAGAAAGCCAACAGGATCTTTTTTGCGGCCATCGCCGCAGTTTAGAGCCGATATATTTTGCTGTCACTCCGCGGATCTTCAAAGCCCGCATCTTCCGATTCGAGCGTCTCAGGGTCTACGCCCTCCGTCTCGGAGGACTCCGGGTCCGAATCAGAGGCCGAGGAGTAGTCAACTGGCCTCGGCTTCAGAGCTCTCGCACAGAGCCACGCAAAGCGACAACTTATCGGCCAAGCTGCTGTTCGAAGAGGATCTGGATTCCGTTCTTCCGGGCCCACGAATTCACCCGAATGTCCAGAAGGAGCATTGCAAACAGTGCCAATGCCACAGCAGATAGGAAGTGCCAATAGTCATGCCTAGCACAGCGCAAAACTCAACCCTGCAAAGCAAACTGCAGCAGGCGATGCAAGACGGATTCTTGCTACGCCCGATGCATCCAGGTCGCAAGTCGAATATATTGAAAACACAGTTTTGGTTGATGTCATGGCTCTGTGCTGGCGTCGCATCCGGGGCGACGATGGCTACCTGCGACAAAACAGTGGTGAGGTCGTTTTGAATGAGTGAAGCACCTTGAACACAAAAAGACCATGTCCGGTACCTTCTCATTGAAGAAATGGATCGAAGTGACCGCCACGAAGACCATAACTGCCATGTAGCTGTACTTGATTATACGTCCTCCAATCTCCGAAACCTGCGCAGCCAGCTCACCTCTCTTACAACCCATCTGCAGGTCCTCTCTCCTGGCACTCCTGGTCTGCGTTCTGCCTACTCCAAGACAGGCTGAAACGTGGGCCATGACAGGCTGAAAGGTGGCAATGACAAAGGGCCGATTTTCACGTCACCCGTCCTCGCAGGTCACGAACTGCAAGTCCTGTGGACGAATCGTGAATGGAACTTCGCTGGGGTAAAAGTGGCAGCACGGTCCTGCAAGTAGATTTGCCGGCTGACGACCACGATCATGACTATGATGGAAAGTAGCAGGAATGTATTGGCGGTCCCTCCGAGGCCTCGCCGCACCTGGCAAACGCCGAGCCAGCTTCGGAGGGCACTTGCACACGAGGGACTACGCTAGCAATTACAGCAACTACCCTCCTCAGTACTAACCGAAGACAATTGCATCTGTGAACTGTGCTGACTTTTCTCAGGGCACTACGCACCACAACAGGTTCCTGCGCATCTCTTGCACTGTTGCACCCCATGGGCCACGAAACTTTCCGAGCAGTCCGATATTTGGATGAAGCCCGTCCAACAAAAAAGCTCTCTTTATCGCCAAGTGGCGCTCGGCTCTACATATGCCACCCTTGGCTGTGGGGGGGTGACCAAGCCTGCCCAAAGAGAGTCAGAGAGCCCCTCTCAAGCCAAGACTCAATACCAGGAGTATGATGAGGGCTTGCAGTGCTCGCATCAGCCAAGTGCCGTGTTTTCCTATCTTCGGCGTTGCAAAAACGCGGTTTAAGGCAGACACAGCTGCCACGGTCCAGACCTGCAGTGCACTGCAATAGACGCTTTAGGGTTTTTGTTTGCAGAGCGGCCTGAGGGTCGAAGAACCCCCCCTCTACGACCAGGTGATATACTGGAGGAGACCAATGGATGCTTTGCAGCTGAGGGGCCACAACCAGAAACGAATACAACCAGTAGAGCCATTCGCAGTCAAAGACATCGATGTCATACCACGTGCCGATAAAGTTGATCAGCCAAACCGGTGTCCTTGGCCAAAGCAGCTCCTCGACTTTCTAGCAGCAACTTTTACACCCAGCATGCTACCCAGGTAAAGCCAACCTGTGACTGAGAAGGCCATGCATCAGGATGTAGACGAAGTACCTCAAGGCCGAGATCGTATCAAGGTCCGTCCCGCTCCATTCCGCAAGCGCGATGGTCAACAGGTTCGCAATCGGTATCATGAAACACGTGTCGAACTGAAACGTTTCAACAGATGGGCAGAGATGGTAGCACATGCTTCCAATGCCCTCGGCAACAAAAGTAGTGCCCACTGCGTAGAAGGCTCGAAGATCTATCTGAGATGACGCTGTCTGGAACTTAATTTCTGTCAGATAGCCATCACCATCTATGTCCATAAGGTCAAAGGCATTGGACCACTCTTCTCGAGACAGGAGGTTATCCTGGTTTTTGTCGATGAAATCGAAGGCAAGCGCATGCCCGTATTGAGTGTACCACTCCTGCCTGGAGACGGAGCCACTTCCGTTCAGATCTACGCTGTCAAAAAGTCGAACCCACTGTGCCTTCGTAAGACCGATCTCGGTCTGGAGATTCAAATGCTTGTACAATGCCGACATGGTCCGGCGCAGGAAACTTCGGCACCGGACCTCTGCAAAGAATGCCTGAAGCATGGTATGAGCTCCAGCCACGAAGTACGCAAGGTTGGACAAGAAGTTATTCCATGGGATATCCCATACAACACCTGGCGAGAAGCACTTCTCGTTGTAGAAGCAAATATCCCTGCTTCCAGTGCGCACCATCAGGCCATAATGCGTTATGACAAACTGAGCCGCAGTGGCCAAGAATACCCCGATCATAAGGGCCAACAATGCCGGAAAGAAGGGAATCGGTCGAGAAATTAGGCGCACTTTCTCACGGAGCATGTCGAGGTGCATGCGGCCTGGCAGTGACATGAAAACAGGCCACAAACGGTCCTGTGTCTGAAGTGAAGGCGAGCTCATCTTATACAGAAAAAGATAGGCCAGCCAGTACATCGCATTGACAACGAAGAGGATCCCCGCAGGACCGAATATCATGATGGCAGCACCTATCCAAAGCTTCTTCCTCTGATTGTACCCTGCAGAAAACTTTACGTCGATGGTGGCCTCGGGACAGGGTTGATGTAAATTATCGATGTTGCAGACCACGAAGAGGACCCATCGGCCAGACCGAAGTCGCGGGAGGGAGCCTTCATGTTCCAAACCCAGGGACCCAGTGATCATGAGACTCCGAATCCTAAACTACACCCTGGAAAGGAAAGAGCAGAGCTTCCAGACTCCTGCCTCTACTAATAGTCATCCGTGCTGACTCGGAAAAGCTGAGGCTCATAGAGATGCGCAAATTCCCGAAAGCAGTTGGCCGCCTGAAAGACACAGGAACCGATTGAGTGCAAGACCAAACTCTCACCGGGTCAAAGCAGCCGCCAGAATCCACCACTTTGGAAATGCACGGCGACGTCACGTGCATGATGTAGGCGTGATAGACGCTGGCGGGTTTACGGAACTCTTCCCGCACAGTCATACTCAACCGCCATAAATCAAGCTCGTCATCTTTGGGAATCGTAAAGAGATGAAAAGCATTGCGGCCGCCACTGCCACCTACATCCATGGAAATGCTCTTGTGGCTCTCATCATTGCCTGGCTTTGCCCGAATGTATGCCACCACCTGTGCATTTTCATCCGACTGTACTGACATGTACAATCGTGAGCTGGACGCACCGGCCCCACGGAAACAATAAAGCCTTGCGGACATGAATGTGGACCCACAGTTGCCAGTTCCTGCCGCAAAGTGTCCATGGTTGAGCTGAACGACATCCGACATGTACTGTATCGATGCTTCAACATTGGCAGGAACGTTGCACTCGCTGCCGTTCCAGGTAGGTTGCATCACCACAGCACTGAGATTCGTGTACAGTTCGAAGTGTTCGACCGAGGAGCTCTTGTTCGAAGATCGCATCAAAAATTTAGTGTTGACATCATCAGTCACGAGAGCCGCACAACGGAAGGCCTCCTCGTCTGAACCTGAATTTCGCGCGCTAAGATGTTTTAGCGCTAAGCTCCGGTGTGCCCGCAAGACTTGCCCAAACTTCAAACTTCAAACAGTGATGGCAACAGACACATGGAGACAAGTGCGTCCCAGTTTCCTTTCACAGAATGTGCTTCACTGTGCTTGTAGGTGCTTGCTGTCTTGTGGTGCCTACGCACCTAAGAAGGTCATACAAACACAAGTACAAAACGAGCTAGTTTGCTCTTTTGTGCTACTGAGGTAGGGATAGATGTACAGGATACAGGTCTACCGACCTCCCAAAACGCACGATGTAACGTCTTGCATATAAGCCATCTTGCATGTAAGCCGCCTCGTATGGCAGTGCAGGACGCAACTGCCGCAGCCTCCTGGCCGCAGAGCGAGGGGGAGAGAGAGAGAGAGAGAGAGAGACAGAGAGAGAGAGAGAGAGAGAGAGCGAGAGCGAGAGCGAGAGCAACAGAGACAGAGACAGAGACAGAGAAGCGAGACATGGCGGGTGCGGCAGGACTTTGAACTCAGCTGCAATCTGGCAGCAGTCGTGCCTCCACCAACAGGAGAAAAAAAGCGGAAACGAGCAAGTTGGAGCTCATGATTTCAAGTACTCCTGTGCTGTTTCGATTTCTCTCGTAGTCCTTCGCCATTGCCGGTTCAGTGGAAATAGGTGCTTGCTTCTACTAGGCGTAACGATTACATGTTCAATGAGGTACCTGCTTTGACCTGAATCGAGCCGGCAGGCGTTGTCGTCATGACCTGGTACAAACCAACTCGAGACAAATGTAGCACCGCTTGCATGGACGAATGTGTGTAGCATCAGAGTGCAGGTGACGCTGGACATGGGGCTTGGGCTTGGCAGTGGCTGCATTTTGCCTTGCTAAGCTGCACCGAGTCTTTGTTGCCGACAGACGACCGGCATCCGTCGGCCTTCCAAGGTGAGGCGAGGCGGGGTGGGCTCTGCTTTGGAGTTGCAATGCAGAACACGCCAGCGACTTCATGCCCGCAGCAGGCTCGCTGCATGCGCAGGGCATGGCCTCAACAACCTGCCTTTTCAGGCTAGCTGAAATGCATACGGGACATCTCATGTCCAAGGCAAAATGTTCTGACGTGGAGTCAAGCAAGAAGTGGCTTAAGCAGCCGTGTGGCCCACCTCAGGCTGCGTCAACAGCCAATGAACAGGCAATATGTCCAGGGGTTGAACAAGTTGCGTTTTACAGTTCAAAGATCGCATTGCAAGTGCGCCACGGGGCTTTGGCAATAGGTGCGAGGTTTGCAGGACTGTTGCCTGCCTCAGTCTGCCTGCAGCTGCGCAGCAGCAAAAACAGGTGCATGCATGCATGGCGCATCACAGCTGCACCGGCAATGCATCGTAATGCGGCTTGCTCTGGCGACAGTCCTGTGCCATATCGGCGCATGCAATCTCAAGAGCAGGTTGGTGAACATATGTGGCAAATTCATGCCTGGCAACTTCAATTGCAGACTGCCTCTGAAAGGCATTCTGCAGCCTGTCGGGAGGCGGCACGTCGCACATTGGCCAGACGAGATCTAAACAAAGTGTGCGCGCAGTGAAACTTATTGTTGATACTTGCGAGAGACATCGCAAGAACCCGCTGGCACATGTTGTGCATCCAGTGAATCGTGCACTGGCTCGCAGCTGCTTTGACAACAAGCGGTATTTGCTCGGCGCAAGGCGCGCAGGCCTGCCTTAGCTTCACATGTCTGCGACTGCCGAATGCTGACATGACTGGCATGCCTGTTTTGCGCACAGCACGTTCGAAAAAAAACAAGCTGGTGTCCCGTATCTTGGTCAATTGGGACTATATCTTGCTGACGGCTTTTGCCATGCCAAAGCAGATCCTCCACATGACAATAATTCAAAATTTCACCTGCTGTGAGGGCAGCGAGGAGGTCCTTCATGGCATGGCCATGTCCCCCTGGAAAGATCGGCAGGCTCTTGCTTAAAGCCAAAGCTGGTGGTGTCGCCATGCACTCATGGCACCCGTCTAGCTGAGAGAACTGCCTCAGCTGGCCAGCCAGGCGAGTGCCATGAGTGCCTGACGGACTGTGAAGTGCAAGTCGCTGGTGCGGGGAACGCCGAATGCCCAACCAGGAGCTCAAGAGGAGCTAATCAGCTAATCCGACGGAAGGTCTCATGGCAGCGGAGAAAGTCTCGTCACGGCGGTCATGGCGAGTTGGACGCCCTTAAAGATGCTTTGGCCTGGTCTTGAGCCGAGAACACGGGAAGATTCAGGTGTAGGAAAGCCGCCTGCGGCAACCTCAGGCCCGGACGGCAGAATCAGATGGCCGTGCATGGGCGCATGACCGGAAATCGACCTCGGTGGGGCAGTGTAGCGACGAGACATCTCAAGTTCCAACAATCCAAAACAAACCGGGAGCGAAGCCAATGTCATCTGCTTCTGCAGCCAGGATCTCTTTCAGGGCTCCGAACGCCGCCGAATCGGGCCCACCCAGGTCACGAACCAGCTCCTCGGCTCAGAGCGGTACCGGAAACTGACACACAACTTTAGCACAAGTCTCATCGGGGATGTTGTTCGATACGGTAATCTTTGATGCTGTCCACGGAGAAATCAAATTCCGAATCACCTCGTCACGAATGAACAAACATGGAAAGGAAGACTACATCATACTACAATCATGTAAACTGCAACCCCACCTTCCAAGCCATGGAGAACAAAGCCGAAGCGTTCACGACATACATGTGCGAAACCGCCTCCATGTAGAAAGCCCCTGGCTGCAAGCAGCCTTTCAACTTCTCGCCGATGTCTCTCGAGGTCAAGTGGCGCAGGCCAACACCCTGCATGTCGTAGACTTGAATGTATCCAATAAGCCGTCTTCTTTCTTCACTTTCCCGCGAAATCCACACGTCCTTGTATTCGAAGACTGCGTGGCTCCAAGAGGATATGTCCGCAGCAGATAGCTCAGCTACAGCACTGGGGTTCAGAGTCTTGGCATGCCACACGGACACTGGAGCCCCGTTCGAAGCCAAGAGTGCGCAAGGGCAGACCTTCAAGAACTTGGTGTAAATCTCCTCCTCGGAGGGAAAGCTTATAGGCTTTGTTGACTCGAGCGTGGCCACCTGCTGAGCGCGGATGTTCTCTAAGCCATGCGTCTCGCGCCAGGTGGCGATCTCACGCCACTTGGAAACTGCAGCGAACCGATCGTAGCCCATGCCTAGCATTAAACGAAGGGCTTGTTGCATTGTCAACGGCGAGATGTGAGAGCATGTGCCGTGGATTTCTGCAACAAGGGCGTTCAAATCGTGGCCCTCCCAGCCAGGTGGTAGCTGGCTCCGCTCTAAGAAATATCCAGCAACGCAGCGTGTTCCGGGAGACAATGGTTCTTCCAGATTTGCAGAGCTCATGTCAGTCTCGATGTCGAGCGCGGGCTTGGGTGCACCAGTGCACCTCGGTTCAGCTGCTCATCAGGCCTTCTTCTAGATCTAACTTAACTGTCGCCTCCCAAGGAGCTCAGACTGAAGCGAGCCAATTTCTGTGGCGACGGAACAGTTGGCCAAAGGTGAAGTGGGTGAGATGGGCTCCGGAACCTGCAGGGTCTCGACATAAACCCAGTTGCCACAAAGCAAGCATCATGAGGACCCAAGCCCTGAGCTGAGCCGGAATGAAACGATTGAAGGGAAGTGCAAAAAGCCCCCAGGTCCTGGAGCTTCTTCGAAGACCCTACGGAGGTTGCTATTAGCTGTACATGAAGCCTGTTAGGTTCAAGCTCAAACATTGCATGTGACGATCACATCACACGCAGCTCTTTGCGAGAAAGGCAGCCATCGGCTGCAACGTGCATTCTTGCCCCATAGGAGCCTTCAGCTCACAAAAACAAGCTCTCGCTTAATTCTTCCTTGGTGAGAGCGGTGCTCTTCCCCTCGATCTGCTGCTTCCGCAGCTGCGTCAAGGCATTCTTGCCAGCCTGCAACTGCGACATCGTGCGGCCAACGGCAAAGGCCACGCTGTTCAACACAACACTCAATCCATCGACGCTGTAGGATTCAGGGCCATAGGTAGCACTTTTTTGTGAAGGAACCTGCAAGCGCCATTCAGGATAATAGGCATGCAAGTGCATGTGCACGGAGCCCCCGCCAGTTCGGCGTGCCAGTTTGACATAGAGTCATAGAGACAAAGATCACGGGTGCGGCGGTCATCATAGCCTGCTGCTGACGAGCGTACGACCTTAATCTCGCGAGCAGCTGCGGCTCTCTCGCCAAGTCCTGGCTCTTGCCCACTTTGACAAACTTGTCAAAGAAGAGAACGTGCATAGTCAAGCTCGCAGAAATGGGTATCACGGGCTCGTTATGGAAGCTTTTGGATGACCTCCTGTGCAACACGCGCGCCAGCGTTCTGGTCAATGGGGTATTATCACAATCTTGGGAAGAGCACGCTGGGGTACGGCAGTGCTCTTGGCCCTTTGTTGTTCAATATTCTTTTTGATGGCATTTCTGCGGCAGTGCGTGCTGCTTGCCCGGGTGTTGCCGTAGGTCCTGGGCCCAATGCACCCCGTGTTACCTTGCTTATTATTTATGCAAATGATTTGGTTATCCTGGCCGAGACTCGCCAAGAGTTGCAGCGTGCTCTTGATGTCATCGGTGCTTGGGTCGTTGGCGCTTTTCCTTCGGGATTGGCCCTGAGAAAACTGCCGTCCTTGTGGTTGGCAGTAGGTTCGTGGACTTCCACTTCTCGCTACAGGGCTCCGTCGTTCCGGTGGTACCCGAATACCGCTACTTGGGTGTTGTTTTCCAATCATCCAGAAAGTGGAAAAAGGAGACGGATCGCCTTCTTGAGAAGGGTGGGCGCGCAAGTTCCACCAATCCATTGCTTGGGCTGCAAGCCGTCACCGGTTTTCGCCGCAGCCTTTTCCAAGCCTATGTGCTGCCTTCAATGCTTCATGGCGCTGCCTTCCTAGACGATGCATGTGTGCGCCGTCTTGATAAACAGGTGCGGCAATGGGGTCGCCGTCTACTTGGTTGGCCTCCAGGTGCCCCAAGTGCGGCAGTCCTAGGTGAACTCGGTTGGGCCCCCTGTTCCGGGGAAATCCCAAGCAAGCCTGTTTGGCCGTCTTTGCCCAGCTGACCCGCATGGTGCCCATCGCAGTCTGGCTGCTCGCGTTTTTCGCTATGCTCTCGGTATTGCCTCCTCCTGGGCGCATCAGGTTCGGAGCGGTCTGAACAATGCCGGTATACCTTGCCTGCTGCTGCCGGAGTCGTGCCTGGCCGTGATTATCGTTCACTTGCTCGTTGGAAACAACGGTTTGCCAGGCCGGCCCTGGATCAGTTTGGCTTCCAACTTCGTCAGGCTGAGGTGCCACAGCTTCGCTGTTTGGCACTATTCAATGTGCGTCATCCCTGTCTCAACTTTCGCTCGGAGATTCATTCTTCCAGATTGCCAGAGCATGTGGTAAGGGAGTGGACACGTGCTCGATGTGGCAATCATCCCTTCATGGATGGGCGTGCTGCCCGGCACCGTGGTTTATGTCACTCTTGCCTGTGCGGGTCCCGTGAATGGAGCCTAATACACGCACTGCGCGACTGCCCCATGTTTCTCCACTGGAAGAATGAGTGGTCGGACCGTTTGCAGACCTTAGGCTTCATTGACATCGGCTCGCTTTCTGATGACATGTTTCTGAGCTTGTTGTTCGCCCCTAGTGGCTTGTGGCATGCGGAACACCCGCGCCTCCATCTGTGCGCATATGTCTTTTGTGGCCAAAGATCGTTGCTTGAGGGCTTAGAGCCCCGCCGTGGCAATAGACGGCGCATTTGAGCCGAGTTGTGCATATGTGAACATTCTTTGCCTCTGAGCTCTGAGTATCACATTCTTTGTTATTAGTTACCGACCGCTGGACGGTTGTTTGTGCTGCTGCATAGGTGAAGGTCGGGGTGTGGATGGAGAAACAGGCCGTCCCTGAACGATCCCAATGCGAGAGCGTCATCAAGCACCTCCCTTCATCTCGCATTGGGATCGTTCAGGGGCGGCCTGTTTTCTCCATCCACACCCGGACCTTCTCCTTGTTTCGTGCCATCCACAGAGAAGCTCGCGGTTCCATTTCCACTAACGCCAATTGGTAAGTCAGCACCAGTATGTGCCTTGCTTCTGCAGGCAAGTCCGCCAGCTTGTACATGGCCTCGAACTCCTCCACTGGGATGTTCACGATGTCCAGACTGGCACTCGGAGCACTGGGGAGCCTGCTTGGACCAATGTACGGGTCCGCAAAAGCAGTTTGGCGACGGCACGCCGGGCACCGTCGCAGCCGGCGATGCTGCCAGCAGCGCTAGAACTCGACGAAGCTCAGAGCTTTTGGGAGTATCTGCTGGTGACTCACGTGGACGAATCTTCCCCTCTGGCGTAAAGTCTTTGCACTGCAGCTCTCCGAGACCTGGGCGGCGTCCCGAATGTTTCATGCAGCGACCCCAGTTCCGGGTCTATCATGTCTTCGTCGACTTGAGGCATCTATCCGTTTCATTGGCACCTCTCGGCCCTGCCCTCTGCATGCGGATCTGGTGAAGCAGGCGAAAACAGCACCATGTCCAGTGACACTGGATTCGCGTCTATCATGGAGAGCCCCTACGCCAGTTCGCCTGCAGGCGCCTTGCTCAGAGTGGGCAGCCCACAAAAGCCCAAATGGCTGCAGAGCGGTTTGCATCTGTCTTGCAGCGATTGCAGAGGCTCTGAGAGGCAGAATCGGACAAAAGAAGTAGCTGGCCTGCCCAGGAGGCCGTAGAACCGACGTCATTTTCGCAGCTTCCTCCGGGCTCCTGCGGCCATCAGCGATGTGCTTCAAGAGTGCACTGCTACCCAGGCCTGGCTATGAGCTGCCGGAACCGCCGTGCTGCAGACGCCGTAGGCCCTCCTGAGCAGAAAGAAGAGCATGGTTATAGACTGCGAATCCCCTCAAGCCATACTTCAATAGATAGAGCCTGACAGCAAGCCCAGCCTAGGCTGTGAATGAGGTCATCTGGAACTCCGCTGGAGACAGAGATTTTCGAGGCAGTCCACGGAGAAATTAGATTGCGAACCACCTCGCACGAGTCAAAAATTTCGAAAGGACCCCCAAAGCAGCTTTTCCTGCAAGTGGGTAAGGTGCCTTCCAGACCATGGAGAAGAGTCTGGACGCGTTGATGACGTACATGTGGCTGACTGCTTCGACATAGAAGCTCCCAGACTGCAAGGCCGTCTTCAGCTTGTCTGCAATCTCCCGCGAAGAATAATGTCGCCAGGTTAATCCCTGCATGTCGTACACCTGAATGTATCCCAGAAGCCTTTTGTGCTGCTCACTCCGCCGGCTGATCCAGAGGTCTTTGTATTCAAACACTGCGCGGCTCCAGCGCGCCACCTTGGAAACGCAAAAGGGAAACGAGCCGATTGGCCGTCGGCCTACTGCAAGACATCCCTCTTCAGGACCAAGCCTTCCCGCGGCGTCCGTTTATGCCTTGAAAAATCGTTGAACTCTTGTTGAGTTTGGGCAGTCAGCATGTGGCAAGCTTGGCTTCCTGTCTTCGCACCACATGTGGTCTTCACAGTCCCAGATTTGACTGCTAGTTATCCAGTGCTTGGTGCCATTTGATGGAAGAAGGTGCCATAATGCCATAGTGAGATAAGCTTGAGGCTTCATCAGCTACGTTACGTTGCCCAAGTTGCACCTGCGATCCAGACACGCTCCGCTGTATATCTAAAGTGCAATCGAGAGGCATTCTCAGATGGCAGAGAAGCCGCTGCACTCACGTTCAATGTTCCAGCATGCCAAATTGATACGGGCGTGCCATTTGCTGCAACGAGAGCACATGGGCTAACACACACCAGCTTTGCAAACACCTCCTCCTGATGCGGGAACTTCACATCGCTTGTGTCGCGCATTTTGTCGGCCTGGTCCTGCCGGACAAGAGCCATGCTGTGGGTCCTCCGCCACTCCACTACCTCCTTCCATTTCGCGAGAGCGGCATGTGGGTTGTAGCCCATCCCCAGTGTGAGTCTCAAGGCTTGCTGCCTGGAGAGTGGTGCCACCTGCGAGCACGACCTGTGCACATCCTCGACCAGAGCGTCCAAATCCCTATCCTCCAAACCAGGTGGGAGTTGGTCAGGTCGCAAGAAGAACCCTGCGACATGCAAGGCCCCGGGAATATCTGGAATTGGTTCCAAAGCCTCCTCGCTCGAGTGCAGGATCGCTTCAGCCGTCGCTTCGAAGCCGTCGCATCCCGCGCTTGTGGCCGTGGCCGTGCTGGCGGTTTCCTCCGAGGCCCTACGTGAGTTCTCAGCATGTGGCCGCTGCACCGGTGCCAGACACGGCTCCGAACTGGTCGAGGCAGCAGCAGCAGCCGCAAGCAGCCTGTGCAGGATCTCCGAAGACTGCGAAGAGGGTCCTCCCAAGTCTGCCTCGCAGGGCCATGCAACAAGCCTTTGACATGGACATCATGGACACACTCAAGTCTGCCAAGAACACGCAACCTCCCTGAAGCTGCCAGGTTGCAATTAGCTCGTCCGGAACTGTGCTGGAAACTGTGATCTTCGAAGCCGTCCAAGGGGACAGGAAACCGCGGATGAGCTTCCAGGCCATGGAGAAGAGCCGCGAAGCGTTCACCACGTAAATGTGCGCCACTGCCTCAACATAGAAGCCGCCTGCAGACAGAGCAGCCTTCAGTCTATCTTTCACTTCCGGAGAAGTCACCTGTCGCAGGCTCAGGCCCTGCATGTTATAGACTTGGAGGTAGCCACTGAGGCATCTGGTCCTCTCAGTCTCTCTTGCGATCCACAGATCGGCGTACTCAAAAACTTCCTGGCTCCATCTCCGGCAATGATCTGCCGGCAACTCACCCACCCGAGCCATATCTGTGGCACCAGCGTGCCATACCGAAACTGGGCGGCCATCCGCAGTCAAAAGGGCACATGGACAACCACGAAATAGCTTGCTGTACACGTCAATTTCGTGTGAAAAACGCACTGGGTGTTGGCTGCACATTGCACCAAGCAGGCGTGCGCGAACGGCATCCATGTGATGCTCCCGTCTCCAGGAAACCACGTCTCGCCACTTGTCTACGGCTGCTTCTGCATTGTAGCCCATGCCTATAACTAGTCGCAAAGCTTGCTGCCGAGTTATAGGTCCCACTCTGGCACAAGATCTCTCGACCTCGGCAACCACTTCGTCTAAGTTCCTGTTGCCGAGTCCAGGCGGAAGCTGCCAGTCGCTCCTTAAGAACTGACATCTGCAAAAAAAGGGTGCCATCAAAAAGGTATCTCACATTCTCTAGGCTCTAGAACTGGCCAGGTATCAAATAGAATCCAGCTATCAGCGTCTTTCCAGGCGGCCCCGGCCGCGAGGGAGATGCCCCACTCGTTCCCTCCAGGCTGGCCACAGGTCGTGGCGAAATCTCGTCTCGCGAAACTTCTTCATCAAGGTTTTCACCTCAACAGCTGAAGCGAAGGTTCTTCGCGACCTCGGGCCCCTATATAAAACCACGCCTGAAATGTCTGTGTCCCGGCTGGACACAGGCAGGCTAAGTAGCGGCGGCGACCTGCGATGCGCAACACGCCTTTGGTGCCTGTTCAATCCCCGATGGATCGAAGATCCAGCCTCTGCCAGAAAGTACCCAGCATGCACCTGAAAAAGTTGCCCACCTGGGACCACAGCGCAAGAACCAACACCATCCACAGGTCCACAAGCAACTGACCCATTAGGCGCCAGGCATTTGTGCAAGCCACCTGCGCTGCAGCATGCACCATGGGTGGACTTGTCCGACAGCTGTACAACGCTGAATCGGCAACTCCGACGAGCCTTGACTGCACCAATCATCACTAAGCAAACTGTTGCGGGCAGATTCTGTCTCAAGCAGCACCACCTCGACCGAGCCCTGGGTGCGACCACACATTTCACAATGCCACCGTCCTCCGTCGTCCGTGCAGCCAGGATGCTCGGAATGGTCCAGCTCAGTTTCTTGATAGGAGCTGGGGCCTGAACCGCACGCCCGGCAACCCCGCCCGAGGATTGCATCTAGTAGGAACGCTTCAGGTGCAGCCTGCCTTGTGCCAAACAGGTCTCGAAGGCCATGGCCTGAAGGCCGCACACCAAGCACACACGCTGAAACTTGACACCTGACAGCTATTCAATTCGTTGAACCTCATCTCTTGCCGCATCCGCCGCCATGGGCCTGCACACAGGCGGAGGAATCGTGACGGAGAGGCCGTGGCACACAACTCGAACGTGCAATTCAGTAAAGTACCAGCCCTGCCTTGCCGGCAATGGCTTCGGAAGCTACGCGTAGAGCTAGAATCGAAAGCAAAGCGGATCTGGATTTTATGCACTTGGTGAGAGTTTGCCCGACAAGGTTCGAACGCGATTTGAACTTCGAAGGAGCATAGTGCCTGCTCGGGCCCCTTCATATTTGTTCCCTAGACATGTGAATACCGAGTCTGACTTGTCAGATGCAGTAAATAATAGCGGCTGAGGCACCACTGTTTCAAATCACATTGAGCCGACCGTCAACAAGAGAGAATGAACCGGGTCGATCAAATTCCTGCTGCAGCTGCCTTCACCAGCCATGCATTCGGCACCAGGCGGGCCATAGTCTTATATACTTCGTAATGCGCGGCTGATGCGAAGGTCTCGGCTATGGAGCCATACTCGTTTCGTCACATTGTTCGAAGCTCGCGTGTTTGGATGAGTCCTGATCATATGACTTTTGCCTGCATCGTACATGTTGATGCTGTGGTGGCTAAGACGCGCAAAGGGCTCAGTAGAAGTCACGGCCCATGGTTGAAGACCTGATGGGAAGCACAGTGGAAAGTGAAAAGCTGCAGGCGGCTGGTACAACTCGGCTGCCGGACTCCTCGGTGGAGAGAAGACGCCGTGGAGCCTGGAAAGCGGCAAGCACCGACTCTTGAGACCGCGCCAAACGAAATCTGTGACGGCACGACACCTGCAGCTTCGTTTGCTCTCGGACATTCAGCTCTTGGATATTCACAACATAGCCAAACCTCAGCACGAGAGACCAGGCATCTGCTGGCGTCGGTGAGGTACCAGCTTTTAGAGTGGCTGACTCCTGGTCATTGGCCGGGTCTTGTAGCAGGAGCTCGTCTCCGTGGGAGACAAGCACCTGAAATTTTGTTTTCTGCGGGCCTGCACTTGCAAGCCAAAAGGTTTTGTTTCGGCCAACGAGAGTCAGCTGCCGCAAACGGTGCCTTCCCGGTAGTTCTCGGTGGCAGCCGCAAGCCATTCAGGAAAGTGCCGTTTGTGCTGCAGTCAATGACCTCAGGACCAAGATTCAAGCGAATAGCCTTTTCCGCCTCCAGGCCGCAGGAATTGGAACAAAGCAGTCTGCAATTCGACTCTCTGTCTTGCTGCGCTTCCCATCTGCAGCACAGTTTTCGCTTCTAGGTATCTCCATGCTATCTCTACTGGTAGCTGGCATCATCTTCTTCATGCCATTTCTTGGGGCGAAACTGAATGCGATGTCTGCACTGCGTGCACGGCGGTGCATTTTCTTCGAAAGATTGCTCCCTCGTCAGGCCCACTCCCTTTGGGACACAGAGCCATTTTTCGGTCAGTATTCTGGTTTGGAGCCAACGGCACAATATTGCACGAAACCATACAAAACTCCATGGCCGTATCTTCCACCGAAAACTACATTGGCTCATCGTTCCAGCTCCCTACCCCTGCCCGGAGCGCTAAGCAAAGTTTTTTGATGGCGTGTGGACGATTAAAACCATTTTTACGATCGAGCACCCTGACGCTCCATGACTGGCCTGCATGTTGCAAGCATGGGCTAAGCCACAAACTGTGACTGCTTCGTGAGTCGTTTGTTTGTGTTGTACTGCATTCCAAGCTCGGACGTAGATCCTTGTCCTCACAGTCAGCCAGCTTCCCAGCACCGAAACGGTTCCTTGGGGCAAGAGAAGTCACGATCACCCACACCTATTGCACCTACTCACACATCCTCTGCATCAAACAGAAACTTGAGCATGAAATCCAAAATTCTCTGGCATAATTGAGCGGAACTTGGCGATTCCGCCCTTGACCTGCCTGTGGCAGCGAAGCTGAGTCGTTCATGGGCACCGCTGTCTGGGAGTGATTTCGCGTCCTGCAGGCAGGACTCCGTATCACGAGTCGCTTCGAGGTGAGTCAACTTGGACGAGGCAGGGATCCTTAGATTCCTAGCTTTCCTTTGCGGTGCCATGGTTGTGTTCACAGAACGGCCTCTTCGGTCTCGGGCCTCTCGAGCTTAGAGGAGCCCTGTAAGACGGCAGCTCTGGTGGATGTGGCTGATGTGGCAGCACACGGCTCGGACGGCTTCCCTGCTTCGAAGGCTGAGACCTGGGTCGCTGCTTGTGCTGTGCAGTTCGAGGGGTCTGCGGCTTGACCAAAGAATGAAGTCGATCGGTCACTGAACCATGTTTGTCTCGATCCGCGCGATCGCGGTCGCCAACCTCGCTCACCTCACTCACCAGGTTTGCCTGCATCCTCGCAGGGGCCGGCCAAGTTGGCCAGAGTGGAGTGACCACCGTTTCCTCTTCCGGCGCCTCACCACGGGCCCCCCATACTTCAGAGACTCCCGATGTGGAGGGACGGGCGGAAAAGCTCTGCGACCAGAAAGCGCTCTTATGGGAAGCGACTACGCAGCCAGAGGTCGCAGGTCTCGAATCAGAGGGAGCCACCCTCATCCAGCTTCCTGGAAATTGCGTCCTTTGTGCACCTGAGCTTTGAGCTCGAGCTGGCCAGTCGACCAATGCAGGCGTGCAAGGTTGCCCAGTGCAATGAAGCGATCCGGGGTTTGACGGAGTCTGTTCGGCAATGGGAGAGCGAGTCGATCCACGGTACAAGCGGCCCGGATGCCCCCTGCTTTGAGATTCTGATTCCCGAGCTTTCTGGGCTACCACCAATCTGATTCGTGCCAGAAGTGCCTCGTCTGCAGCTACATCTTCTACGTGCAGCGGATGCCGACACATTGGACAGGACACATCTGGCTGATCGTAACCCAGCTGTGCCAGCACAGACTTCAACAAGCAACCCTCACAAAAGGCATGGCCACATACAGTCCGAACTGGCTGCCAGAAGGGCTCCCAGCAAATGGGGCAAGTGAACTCGGCCATTGCGGGATCTTCTGCATGCTGTCGAAGTTTCTTCAAAATCTCTTCCGGTGATTCCAAGCGACAAATGCTCAGCGCAGGCAGAGCCGCTTTGGCTGCCCCGTATTGGGGCCGAGACCGAGGCGGTCTCTGCTCCCCCTCACATCGTTTCTGGCGGCGCGAGGCAAACATCCCCTGAGCTCCTTCCACATCTCGGGAGAGCCGAAAGCCGAACGGTCGTTTCCAAGCTCAAAGCAACGCAAAGCAACGCACTGCTGTGAGTGGGTATTGCTCTGCAGTTCCAATGTCAGGCCCCGAGCATAAATGGCGCCTCGGTCGATGTCCAGCTCGAGGACACAGTGCTGTCAAGGCGAATCCAAGCCGCTCACTGCTTTCTAACTCCCGACAGGTGCGTTCTCTCGAACTCTCGAGCCTGTCGCGAGACAATGGCTGCAGGGATCACGATGTCGTTGATTTTTTTGTCCTTGCCTTGGCTGGGACAACTCGGCAAAAAAGGGCAAGCCGGGGAAGTCTGCTTCTTGCTTCTTTTGTTTTGCAGGGCTGGCCAACAAGCCCGCCTCTACAGATCGGTGCACACTTCGGGAGACAAGACCGTGCGTTTGCTTAAGTCCCAAAAGGGGCATGGACAATGATGTGGACATCGGAGATCGCACTTTGGTGTGCCCGTAAATATCTTGTAGCAGAAGTCCGAAATCTCACAAGTTAGGCTTGGACTTTCAGAGTGTTCTAAAACACCGCGCGATTCCCTCTTCCCACTGGACCCGGCATTCTTCGCTTTGCCAACGAAGGTGTCGATGTCGATGAATGTGCCGGGGCCATCACATGTGCTGATGGCCAGACACACACACACACACTGGGTTTCCCACCGATCGAGATCACAGGCCTCTCAAATCAACCCAGCATCAGCTGCAAGAGATGTCTGTATGTGCTCTTCTCTGAGGTTCCGTCTGAGTCTGGCTGAGCGTTTTCTGTCCAGCAGGCAAAGTATTCATCGGCGACAGCCGCAGAACGGCTGATTCGATTATCCTGAGGACAAGATTTCCAAAGCGCTGGAAGCCTACGGTCCACAGTCCACAGTCCACCAACAGGAGCCTAGTCTAGGCTCAGGGCTTCGGTTTCAGGAGTCGCCGGACCTTGGCCTCGCTGCGGCCCCAGTTGCCTCAGGCCGCTCCCCACTCCCACGCCGGCAGTGTACGTGCGTATGCGTTTTTCTTGTTTGGAAGGGGGGGCGATACGTCCTCTTCTTCTCGGGGCAGCACAGTGCATCAGCACACGCTGGAGCAAGCGCTGGGCCTGAAGTGAATTGCAAAGGCAAAGGCCGATCCACGTGATAACGTTCGTGGAATTTAGACTGAATCCGTGCAGGAATTGCAACAACGACCTCTGCACATCTCAACATCTGCGCATCTCCAGTACGACTTAGGGCAACCTTGCGTGACCTGCTCCAAAACGATGCAATCCGGTTCCCACCCTTTCGTCGAAAAGTCACGACTGTCCAATGCGTTCAATGCAGCCTTGCGGATCTGCTCGGCAGAGCCTTTGAGTTGAACCTGGCCACGGGATGACAACAAAATATGCACAGCACCGATTCCCTGCAAGCTTGCGGCATTCCGAAGTCGTCGCCTTCAAAATAAACCCCTCACTTTCTGTTGGTCGAATCCTGCGCTAATCCGCGATTTCCCAAACCTCTGCCAGAAGCGTTTGCTGCTGACCATACAGAAGATGCCGGTTCTTTGCCCGCGAAAAGTCCATTCCTGTCTTGCACGCCAACCAGCAGGATGAGCAGTACCAACTCTGCGCGAAGGCAGTGTCTGGCCTGCCGAGTTGTCCTGCAACGTCAACTGCACCACAATGCCGGCAGCAAGCCGCAGATCGTGCTGCTGTGCAATGCAGGCAGAAGAAACGGTGGGCGCGAACACTGCCGGCTTCTCCAGGTTTCCCGTGTGCAACAGCGCCGCAATGAAAGCACTTCGAGGGATACTCCAAGAGGTGGACCAGATTCCAAGGCAAACCGTTTCCCAGCCGAAAGTCCTCACCTCCCGGCAGCAATGGCTGCAGCAGCGAGACTAAAGATTCCAATGCATGGTCTGTTGCCTCAACAGAATATTTCAGTAGCCGGTCGTGAGGCACGTGCCATTCAACGAAGTTACATATTGTGGGAATAAAGAACCTTTGCACGATCATCTGTCGCCGTCGGTCCAGCTGCTTGATTCGTCCCAGAAGACGAAGGATTATGGAAATGGTAAGACGTGGATGGAACACCATGTTGAGGTAAAACAGAACTTGGTTTGTAGCAAAGTAGAAGTTCAGAGGCTCACGCTCGATGGCAGCTTCAAAGAGCTCCATAGCTTTCTTCTCCTCCGTCTTGTGGATCTCACAAGCAGCATGGTACAAGGCAAAAGCGCTTTGCGGGTACTGCTGCTGACACTTAAGGATGTCAACCTCCGCCATGCTAAACTGAGAGCCTATGCCAAGAGTTGGTACTTCGTCGTAGGTAGCATGCCACCACAGAGCCGGGACGAACACGCAGTCGCCAGCATGTTGGAGGATCTCCAGCGGCCGCTGCTCCGGTGGGAGTCTTTGAACGACCTCCGACAGTTCGGCGGCTGGGCAGAGAGCAAGTGCTTCGTACGCCTCCCTTGTCGGGGGACCGCTGGGAGGATAGAGCCACCACCTTTTCCGGCCCTCTTGAAGTGCAAGCCAGGCCGTTCCATGCTTGTGGAATGCGACCCCGTTTCCGCCTGGACCAGTCGACACCACCAACATGGAACAGCGCATCCATTCAGGAATGGATTGCCAACAATCCCACGGCACTGTGCCTGGTGAAAGGCTTCCGGCTTGCAGTTGTGTAAAACAGTTCCCCTTACCAGAAGCCTCTTGGAACGGCCGGTCATCGCCAAGCATTGACGGTCCAAACTGTGCTGCGAGAGGATCGCTGAGAACTGTGGCAGTTGGAAATCCTGCGGTGGCCCGAGCCTTCCAAGGCATGCCACTAGATGCACCCCGATGAAACTTGCGGACGGCTCAAACTTCAACATCCGTGAAACTGTAGACTCACTTTACAGTACTTTGCAACCCACCGCTTCCTTGGACAGCAGGGCATCACGAGTTGTGTAACAGGGACAGAGATCCGGAGGCCGATCAAAAACCAGCGGCTGAGTCATCCCCTGCCAGCCACCAGCCTGGCACAACGGCCAGCAACGGTGCTGCGAGAAGGCGTCACTAGAGTTACACCTTTGGCTAGTAGCAACTTCTCTGCAGCTTCTGCTGTCTCCCCAGCACCAATCTGACGTGAAGTGTCCCGACGAAATTCCGTCAGATACTACCTTCGAGCTCTAGACTAGGACGTGTGCCGAACCGCCATATCGCCTTGAGCTTGGCCTCCAGTTCGGGCATCTGCACTCGGGGCACTCGACCTCCCGAGGCTGCGGAGGTCACCTTCCCGGAAGGCTTGGTGCCCGGAAGCGGCTTGAAATCGCCACGGTGAAGTTGCAGCATCACCTCATGGAAGAGCCTGTGCAGGGATGAGCTGCTACCGCGCCAAGCTCGAAGAAGTCTTATCGCAAGTCACCGAACCATGCAGACACCTCAATCGCGCAAGATCCTGCTGCAGCTTCTCCCGCGTCTGCTCCAGTGTCTCTGCGCAGGCGGATTCTTCTTTGTTGTACCGGAGCCGTCGGTTCTGAAATTCCTTAGTGCACTTTCGGCCGCATGCGGCCTTCCACAGTGTGCGCTCAAGTGGAATCATGGTGAAGACCTGGCAAGGAACATGTTGCCAGAGCCATGCCGTCAAGTCTGACATGAATCCATCCACAGCACTGCTTAAGATGTTGACGAGCACGGACGATGCCCAACTTGGAAACGCTAGGAGATCCTATGATCGAGATGAGTTGTTCCACGGAAAACATGTATTGGTAAGGAGCGTATACAAAGGTCGCCCGTGTTCATGCTCCTTCGCACCACGTGCCCGACGTTCTCGACGTTCCACACTGCAAACTTTTCAGCGTACCCTTCCCGCGCTATTCGTCAAACCCGTCTTGCTTTGGGAGAGCCAAGTCGCCGGATAGCCCCCAAAGCCGACAGCACTTTGCATCCAACGGCCCTGGCCGCTCGGGGCCGCCATGGCAATGAACACGACGCTGCATCAATTCTACATTGCAGTCTGCATGTGTGGCCTCCTTAAGTGCATGTTCCGCCCGCAGGCTTTTCGCATTCATGCATCCTTGATCCCAAGTTGCTGCTCCACGAACGCCTTACAGACATCACAGATGTCACATGCCTTCTGCATAAGTCGGACGATGGTGACGCACTGCAGGGCTGTGTTCTGCTCCGAACGGTTTGGACAGTCTCAAGGAATCTCATGCACAGGTGGCTGATGAGATCATGAGATGCACGGTGTCCCAGCAGCTCTGCGATGGTGGAGTCCTCCACTGAAGGACGCCGTAGGTCAGTCCATCTTCACGTTCTTTTCCCGCCACTGGTTGGCCAATCGGCGCACCGTCTGATTGCTCACCAATTTCGTATGGCTGAGAATGCCATGGCCCATTGGCGAAATCACACCTGTGCCTTGACGAGGTCTGACTTCTGGTGACTTCTCGAGGATCCATTTTTCGATCCACCACCGCCTCAGCCGACATAACATGATGCCGGAATCATGTGAAAGACAACGAGTGAACAACTGCAGCAGCTGTTCGCGCTATCCTACCAAGGCGCTCGTAAGTCTCACCGTCCGCAGCCACCACAGGATCTGTGAACAACTCTAGCGACATCGGACAGCACAAGTCCCGAGGAGGTCCAAGTGCAGCATCTCCGCGATACCAAGTGAAGACAAGCCAAGCCAACAGGCAAAGCAGCACCACTGCACTGCACCAGATCGCTGCATCCTCTAGCCAGTCATAGCCTGGCTGAGCTGAACTCGACTGGGGAGCACCAGCCAGCAATGAACAAAATCTGGGGAAGCTGGTGTCACCGTCGCAAAATTGGTAAAACAATCATGTTTTCACTCGAGGCGGCTGTCGTTCAGATCGTCTACATCTCCCGTCTGTGGGCCCATCTCTGACTGAGGCTCAAGATACCCTTGAAGTCCCTGAACTTCGAAGTGCTCCTGCCGAGATGCCAGGGCATCTTGCGTGTGACTGCACATTGCGAAAAGAAATTTCCACACAAAAAATAGAGCCCTGTCCTTCAACACATTCGATAACATGGTGTAGATCGAATGTTGGCGGAAGAGGACAGTCCACCAGATCTCCGACTCCATGACCAAGTCGGACGCTCGCGACTTCCACGCCGAGTCCTCCTCTCCCTGACCTTGAAGAGGCCCCGTGACAGTCGTGGTCACTGGGTCCTCAGGCAGCTGCAAACAGCCTTTGAATCACTGTGAGACATGCACACCGTGCCCATCATTCACCCCGTCTCATGCTTCCAGTGTCTCTCAGGTAAAAGAGCTTCCGAACAAGGCCAGATCTTTGCCGCGACTTCCGGCCGGCCAGCGCCCGCGACAACCTGGTGAACGGCAGCCGTATTCAATTGTTGGACTTCTATCTTGCGCAGCTGTATACATCTGTGACAAGAGTCGCAAGGTCGTCGTCTTGAGCTTTTCTCTGCACAGCCATGTCCGCGTGGCACCGCCTCAGCTGCAGGATATTCAAATACTCATTGCTACGAAGCCACCAGCATCGCACTTATGCTAATTACCGGCACCATTGGACTTCTCGTGGCACAGTGTGGAACCGATGTTTCTTGAGGATACAAGATGGTAGACTCAATTGGCTGCTGCTTTAGACTTTTCACAAACCTTGCTATGACTGTCTTTGCTGGCCAACCATTTCCTGGCAGTATCAGTATTTTTCACTCGCTGAGACCGCCACATGTCCAGAACATCCAAGAGCACCTTGGCTTGCCGGCTGGCAAATGAGAAATGGAGGTCCGTCTGTGTGCACTTGTGCAATATGGTATCGCGATCTGGGTGGAAGCTCAGGCAGCCAAGCGAAAACGGAAACGATCCTGTTCAACATGCTGGGCTGAGTTCATGCCTGCATCCCCGGGCTGTCTGGCACCGTTTCGCTGACACCCATGCCGTGCTTCGTTTTGCAAACACACCAGTTGTGTCGTCTTCGGGCATCGAAATCTACACCAATGAGCCTCTGCAGGACATGTGTACCTGGTCCCCTGTCACTTGAAATTTGGGGTATGACACACACACGCACACACTTTTGACACAACCGTGCCTCCAGATCCAAACACACTTTCAGGTGTCATCACATGTTGGGGTTTCTTGGCTTGGCCCATCGCCATCTTTGACTCAGTGTAATCACAAGAGAGTGTAGAAGCATGCACAGCGAAACTCTCCGGTTTATGACGTCACAAGCGTATACGAGACTCCAGGTAATTGGTCAAGGTGTCCCTCGACCATATCCTAATGTAGTGTGACTGGAGCTTCACTGCACCAGGCCGAAATTACCTAGCACTCTTGGAAAAACTTAGAGAAGTTTGACACATACACTGACATGCATGCACATGCACACGGGAACCCGCACCCGGACATACACACCGGCATGCGGCAAACGAAAACAACTACAACAAAAAGCAACACCTTATGCCACTTGTTTGCAGACCAAGCCGCATGCGGATCTGCGGAAAGGTCTTCCAAGTTAAGTTCGGGACATAGGTCAGAGAATCCTTCCGCATCTTCACCCGTAAGAGTGCGCCTGAGAAGGAGAGCAGTCAGAACTGCGACTCCAGAGGACATCGTCATGCCAAGCCACGGATGAGATCTGGCCTCGCGCAGAGCAGGAAGGGTGAAGCTAAATTGGAAGCATGCGGCAGGTGGGATGTAGTTGTTGGAAGCCTTGGGCAGCAATGGCACAGTCTCAAAGAGATGTGCTCGCCGTTCAGCACGGTTGGCTGTCTGCCAATGCTTTCGGAAAAGGCGCTGGTACTGCTGCCACCACTCGCATACCTCGCACCCACGCAGGCATGCTGAAACCTTCTGCTTGCCCGTGCTAGTACAAAACGGCTCTCGGCCCATATAAAGGCAACAGCGGCTTCATCTCTCGCCCGCTCCACGTCTCGCGTCAGCTCGTCAGGGGTCTGGTGCTGAGCGTGTGATGTACAAAACAGCAAGAGCCTCGGGAGCCAGGACCATATATAGATGTGGCCCGATGTGGCAGCTCACAGCCTTTCTGCGATGCAAGTTTGGAACACCTGTTGTATGCTCACCAAAGGCACAGCCCGTGGCAGTACAGCAGCATGTACGTTCACATGGTTTGCCAGCGCATTTGGCGACATGGGCTCATGCGCCACTCGGCAGGCATGCACTTTGCTACCACCATCCTCAAGCACTGGTTGCCAGAATGTTTTTTTGAACGCATCTGGAGTGCCAACTACAGGTCAACTCCTCATTACGCAGATCTTGACTGCTGCTGTATCATGACGTGTCCGCCAATCGAGCCACACATATATACACATGCAACAGCAGATCAGGGGAAGCCTTGCGGAAATCCGAGTCCAGCGACAATGGCAGAAGGCCTTGGACTCGTCGGGCGCCCAGTCGACATCACAGCCTGTTTCCTGCACATGACGGCGATGCCATGGTTATGGCTATGGGTTTGCGCTCCTCGAGGAGAATCTGCCGGTGTTCAGGTGTCATCAAGTACTCCTGTCCGCGCACGCTCTCAAAGTGCGCATGGTCAACTACAAGCCTTTGTTTCTTTCGGGACGAGCAGCCACCATGTCTCGCGGGACAGGGAACTCTTGACCTGGAGCTTATTTACTTCAGAAGATGTCAGCTAGAGCTGTCCAACCAGTAGCAACGCAGGCAAAGCTAGATTTGTAGCGTGAGTGCAGGGCTGGGCATATTTGCTCCAAGCTTGGAGAAGTCCATGGGAGTAGTGGCTGGCTTCAATGGATCCAAATCCTGCCAGCTGAAAACACTCCCACGGCTTCAGGACGAGGACCACTGCTTTTCATACCCTGCAGGCGCTGGTCCGGCACGGCACCACCTTCGAAAGCACGACAAGACACGACAAGATGCGAGAAGACACGAGCAAAGGTCCAAGCCTGGAGCTGACAGGCCGGGTGTGGGCGCCATGCTGGGCATGCCCATGTTGCCCATGCCCAGGCCCACTCCAACTCCACCCAAGCCGATCCTGCAAAGGTCGAGAAAAAATCCTGTGCTGCACTCGTCCGCGAGAGTTGTCGGGGCCGTGGCCCGCCAAGCCCTGCTCCACCGGCGAGCATGTGGTCCAGCCTTACGAAAGCGATACCCCCCTTGCCGAGTGCGATGCCCACTTGCCGACTGCCACAGCTTGAAACTGCTCGAGCGTTCCAATACATCTAAGAGCCGGTTCTGGATTTCAGCAGACTGGCCATCGTCCGGTGGTGCATCTGAGAGGTGTTGGAAAGACGGGCAGTTGACTTTACAAGCATCGTTGGGTCTGCAGTTCTCTGGACTGAGTCCTCGGCGATCCGAGAATCCACCTTTTCTCCTCTTGCCTTCGCAAATCTTGCTCCACTCATCTGATGCGGCAGTGTCACAGCAGCCCCTCCACACACGAAATGAAGCACCCTTGCGCGAATGCAGGCTTGCTGCACATGTCGTGAGACAACATTTGAGATTGCTTTAGAAACACTTGTTCGGCGTGTCGGAGCCTCCATCATCGTCGTCGCTGTCGATGTCTGCAGACGGAGACACTTCGTCGTGATCGAAACATCATCAGACTCAGGTGGCCTCGTTTGCCCATCTTCTCGGCTATCTCCTACCTCGGCCCGACAAGATTTTGCTGCAAAGACGGCGTCATCACGAGATACCACGGGATCCACGGCACCTGAGGCTGTCACGGGGACGATGCGTCCGCTGCGATCGTGCAAAGGATCATCAGAGCTCTGTGGCTCCAGTGGCCCGCCACATTTCTTAAGGGCCACTTGATCCAACAGCGATCACGGAGTGAGGCAGTTTTCAACGCACCGGCTCTGATGTTGCCCTCTGGGCACAAGTAGTCGACAGCCTCAAAGGCCAGCTGCGGCCTGCGATTCTCCTCCCCCTCCCCACCCCTGTGCGCCCGCCGTGATAATGTCGGTCCGTGTTCGCACAACCTGCCAGCTGCCTCGAGAAAGATGACGGCAACACTCTCACACCCACAAAGCTCGGAATAAGGAACGAGGGCTTCTCACGAAAGGAGGTACGGAGTCACACGGCTCTTTTCCCTTTGCTGCAAGCAATCCCAGCACGGCGAAGTGTGGTGGAACAGACTCAGCAGACTTGCAGACCAAGCTGAGTTCGCAGTCTTGGCCTACGCATGTTCGCTCCTCCGAGATAGATAAAAGAGTCAGGCTCGGCTCATGCTGGTCGCCACAAACAATGACAAATCACGGCTTCACTGTTCTTCTTATCTTCTTGGAGACTAGGATTCGCTGTCTGGGGAACGGCGACTGGCGCGTAGCCGAACGCTAAAAACCGGCCGCTACACTGCAAGCTCACAGATCATAAGTTCTTCGTCACAGACTACATATATTTACAAGGCAGCACGAAGAAAGCGACGCAACTGTTGACGCCGATGCTGCCGAAAGCTTGAAACTCAAATGGCTTAAAAGATCAGCTCGGGAATCCAGAAGCGAAAGCTGCCTGAGCAGCTTGTGGTCCGCAGGTGCATGTATCAGGGTCATTGCCACAGGCTGAAAGGTGAGATTGCCGAGCCGAGGCAGGACGAAGAGTAAATGTCTGGTGCTCGGTCCGTGGAGCTGTTTATGAACAGAGACTCTTGGAGTCTGTTTGTCCACTGTGCGGCAGAATGGACGAGCCGCTAGACGGTTATCTGGACAGCACACGCCGTGCAGACTCCAGCAAACACACGCCGGCGGTTCAAGAATCGATGTCCGCCTGGGGCAGTTTCTCTTCTTGGGCCACTTCGTCACTTTTGCCTCGAAGCCCAGCCTCTTTCATGCTCTTGCTGGCCATGCGCCGGTAAGCTTCCCTGTGAGCTGGCACAGCTCGAGCCCCACCATCCAGATCCATGCACAGCCTGAGCTGACGTGCTGGGCCAAGACTGCACCCGATCAGATTTCCCCAGCCAAGCCGGGCCGCCATTGGTGCTTCAATGCGTCGGCTGAACGGAGGCGCTCCGAAGCCTGACAGGAAGACCTCGCCCCTCGTAACTCAACGGAAGCAAGTCGCACCTCCAAATCTAGAAGCTTCTCCAGGAGTTGTCTCGCCTGAAGCTGGGCGTTCTGCAAACCCATGCCCATGCCGTGCCCATGCCGTGTGCGCGCTGCCTCTGCAGAGACCGACTTCAACAAGTCGGCTTGCAAGGCCTGTCAGTGACTAGCGGTGCTACAAGTAGCAGCTGCAATGACAACTGCCGGGCCGAAATCTGCGCCTTGAGCACGATGTCTTGGCTCTCTGGCTCTGTTCCTTTCATCTTTGGCATGTCCTCCTGCTGGACCGGGCAGTCGCCGGTGAAGAGGAGGTACCTACTCTCTCGCAAAGCAAACATGGTCTCCCCAAAAGCTTGACATGTAGTACAGTAATTACTTGAGACAAGATGCAGCAGCACTCCTGCTGCCCACATGTCCATCGCCGGCATCTGCGACTGTTGGACGCTTTCTTGGAATATTTCCGGAGCCATGAACATGCCTTCACGCGACGCGCAGGAGTGCACAGCGTCTCGAGGGCTGCCTTCAAAGAACTGAGCTGACGTGCTTCCGAGCCACGTGTGCCGCATTTCTTGCCGTCCCAAGGCTGATCCAAGCGAGCAAGGAAGCCGAAGTCCAGCAGAACCAAAGGCGCACCGGGTTCAGGACTTCGGTATCGGAAGTTATCAAGCCTTAGTTGCACTTGATTTGAATTAATCGCGGGCTTCTCAATAAGCAGGTCCCCGAAAGAAGCTGTCAGGCTGTCAGGGTCGTGCTGCTTGATGTCCCGATGACAGATGTTTACGACGTCGTGGATGTGTGCCAGCGCTGACAAGACTTCCCTCATGACCTCCTGACAGTGTCTTTCGGTGATGGGGAACTCACGCTCCATTTTCTCCAAAAGCTCTGGACCCCGAAGGTTCTCCATGATAACGTAGTAGTGATCATTGCTTTCAAGGGCGTCGAGGTACTGGACGATATTCTCGTGCGGAGCCCTTCTTGACATATCCAAAAGAGACTCGTAAAGTCCACCTTCCACTTGTGATTTGAAAGCAGAGCCGCACTGGGCCTTCTTCGTACTTTTGACTACGCAGGGCTTGTCCGACTTGCAGTGCCGAGCGAGAAAAACAACTCCAAAACTTCCAGATCCCACCGAGTCTGCCGTGACATCGTACAAGTCTTTGAGTGCTGGGGGTTCTGTGCCAGTGGCTAGGTCCAGGGTGGGTGCCGTGCTTCCCCCATAGTCCTCGCAAGTCAGGCCTCCAGCCCATGCACGAAGCAGCTTGTCCTCATGGTCGTCAATGACGGCCGTGCGGTGCATGGTCTGGCCTGCTTCGGCTCCCACATACACCCGTTGATCCGGATCCCATTGGTCGGCATCCCAGTAAGCATTGCTTCCTTTCCTGGAAAGGGTGCTGGAAGCTTCGGTAGTGGGAGTTGTGATTTCCTGGGCCCTCAATGGGACATTACGATCAAAGTCCCAGTTGGACGAATTCCAATAATCGCTGCTCTTCCTTACCAAGCCGTTCTGGTCACACTCTGCCGACTTGTCAGGGGCGCTCTCTGCGGCACCCTCGTCAAAGGAGACCCTCACAGCTCGCCGAGCTGTTTCTTTGTCTGCATGCAGGCTGCCGATTTGCACCTCTCTGGTCGCATCACTCTCCAGCGCGCCCCAGTACCCAGCAGAATCTTGGCGTTCCCTGAGACACAGGGCGCAGAAGAGTTGAACCGGGGTGGCTCGGAGTTTGATTGTGTCTTATGACATCGAAAACCCGGCGGTCCTGAGACGTGGTTGAGCTGGCTCGTTTTGAACAGCCTTTCTTTGATCTGGCTCGACCGCAAACTGGTGTGTGTGGAAGATGTCGGCTCCTGCATAAACCCGCAGGTCTGGATCCCAGGTGTCAGCCGACCAGTAGCCGCTGTTGCTCCGAGACCTGCGTGGACACAACAGCACGGCGCAACGACAGGCCGTGCATCAAAACTGCTGCAAAGCTGCGGTTCCATGTGGGCGGCTGGTCAAATCAAAATGCTGGCGATCTTTGAGCCTGCACAGGCTGCATCTGGAAGGATTGCCTGTTGCTCCGACAGGCTCCATCGCAAGATGGTACTGTCCTTGTCTTGCAAAGTCTGACCTGAAACACATTGAAACACTGCAGACAAATGTCCTTTTTGCCGGATTCTCGCCATTGGACAGAGTCGAAATCTAAGTCGCCTATGTCGAGTCACAAGGAAGCACCTACAGCGCCATGGAATGGCTCTTCGCCGGTCGCTGTTCAAGGTTCCTCCCTTGTTCTGTACAGCCTCTCACGACAACCCGTCCACCGAAACGACTCCAAACCGACACGTCAGCAGCGTTTCCGGCATGCCGCCAGACTTTCCTGGCATATGCCACGCAGCAACTTCGTCAACCCTGCAACAGACTACTCCGCCAGTGCTTACAGAACTGCTGATCTCAAAAGTGTCTGTAGAAGCTTTTGACCAGCACGTCCTCGGATCAGAGCTTGGCCGGGGCCTGCTGCGGCGCGGCCTCTGCAAACATCTTCGCCATCTGAGCCAGCTTGGTGGACTGCTTCACGCCCAAGTCCAGCATGATCTCCTCAGAGCCTTGGACAGTACCAGGGCCGTGGAATGTCCCTGAGGCCCCAGCTTCAGACAAGCAGCCTCCAGGGATGGCCATCGCTCGCACTTCGCGGTTCAGCCGCTCGACCTTCTCTCCCTGACCTCCGCGCGAATAGGACAAGCCTCCGAAGATCTGGGCGGCCTCTCGAGCGCAGTACTCCATGACCTGCTCAAAGGCAACAAAGGCAAGGCGAGGCCCGAGGTCAGACATGTTTTTTGGCCTGGGCCTTGGTGCACTGGACCTTGCAGAGGGCCGTGTGTCCGCCCCAGCTTCAGCATTGCCTCCATCTTCGGCATAGTGTTCAACTGGAAGGTGGTCCATTCCAGCCAGTTGTGGGTTGCTTCAATCATGCGGGCCATTTCTGCCACCTTCCAGCGAATCACCGGGTGTTGGATCAGGGTCTTGCCGAAGGTCTTTCGCTTGCCGGCAAACTTCAGGGAGTCTTCCAAGCAAACTCGGGCGAAGCGCGTGCTCATGGCGCAGAAGGCGAAGCGCTCGTGGTTGAAGTTCTGCATCATATACTGGAAGCTTTTTTTTTGGGAAAGATGAACAGCATGATGCCGATGTCATAGCCGTCCGTCGCAGACTCATCTAGGCCTCGGCCCAACGCGTGGCCACCCGGCGGAAGGCCAAGTGGACCTGCTTCTCCCACTCAAAGGCAACCTCTCGAGCACGCACGCAAGCTTGACGTCCCGACCCAGCACTGCATCTCGTAGCACAGCTCTTCGCAGCTCTGTCAGCATGGGCATTCAGAGCCCTCGCAAGCATCTCGCCACATGGAGGGCAGCGCCATCGAGGAGGCGCTGGTTTACCATGCGAAGGCACCCACCACTTCTGCACGTCAATCCTGCCACGAAGGGCTGCAAAGGCAGCAAGAGCCCTGGCAGCCAACAAGGGTGTCTGACCTCCACCGTCAACTACCGCAAGCGCAGACTGACAGTCAGCAAGGATGTGCACCGTGCCTCTTTGCTGACATCGGCCCAGAGCTAGAGCCACAGCCAGGAGTCCATCCACCTCCGCACGATGGGCCGACTGGTCCTCGCCACCAAGGTTCAGCGAGAAAGAAGTTTCGCCGTCCAGAGCCAAGCCCCAAGCTGCAACAGAGTCCACAAGACTGCCATCCGTAGCAACGAACAGGGGTCTGTCCTCCACAAGTCGCTTGTCCAGGGTTTCCGCAATGGAGTCCAGCATGTCCTCGTAGTCAACCACAACCGGGGCCAAGGGGAACTCGGGAACCGCATGGGCCAGGAGCCTCTCTTCCAAGCGATGCCCAGGAGCACGCAGGTGGCTCACCAAATCAGAGGTTGCCTCGCAATTCCACATCAAATGCGGCCTTGACGGGAGCCGCCCACCACACAGACAGTTGGGCACCGGCTGGCCACGTGGCAACTTCCGATGCTTATGCCAAGCCGAGCAGCCAGTCACCAAAGCACAGCGCCTCTCCACTGTAGACGAAGAGCCACGCCACGCCCACTTGTGTCCGGCGAAACACCGCTAGGGTCCCCGCCGCCGGAGCAGAAAGCACCAGACCCTGAGCCAAGCCATCCTCCTCCCGATGCAACGCCTTGGTCACCCGGCCACACCTAGCAAGCTCCCGCCGACGATACACATCCCGCAGCCACTCGGCCAACACGTCAATGGAGCCCACTCCCACTTCGAAGGCCCGGACGTGGTCGCAGGAGTCACGCCGGTAGATGAAGGCGCCGCGCTCGTCACACCACCAGCCCAAAGCCTCCAGAGTCGCCACAATCGGGGGAAGCAGAGCAGGCCACCGCTTGCTGGCGAATCGCACCGAAGCCTCCTCCATCCAAGCCGGAACCCGGCAGTGAAGGCCAACAGCACATGAGCGTTGATCTAAATTAATATATCCCCGAATGATCTTCTTCACGAAAATATAATTTTCTTTAGCGTAACTTTCGCGCGCCCTTTCGCGGACACATATTCAAGTATATGTTGATACTAATATACCAGAGTTCTATGAGGGATTTTTACAAGCTCTATAAGAACCCTTTCAGCGTTTTGGTACGTTTTAGATGTGGTCCCATGTTAGGGTTTAGGGTTTAACGTTCGGCTTGTAAGGTGCGTGGCTAAGGTTGAGGCCTGTTAAAGGTTCGAGACACAAGGATTACGGTAGGTCTTGGGTTCAAGCAAACCAGCACACCTGACAGCTCCACTCCAACACCCGCAAATCCAGTTCCGGAAACCTAGAAATTAGCCCTCAACGCCTGGAAAAAACTGGTAATTAACAACTACGTCCATGCTCCCCGCTGTAGTACAGTGCTAGTGCTACTGTGAATGCTAGTGCTCGTCGTGGTATGCGCCAGTAGTAGCCGTAGAAACAACAATGGGCCGTTGCCTTGATATGGCAACCTCGACTTTCACGCGACTTGCGCGGAACTTTAGCGGATCTTTCGCGCTACACGCACTAGCCACACCACATTTTGGCATCTGCCTGGAGCCTGCTGCGTGGTTCGTTTGACATGTCGTGCTAAAACGTAGTAGTAGAAGTAGTAGTCGTCGTCGTAGTCGTCGCCGTAGTAGGAGCAGCAGCAGCAGCAGCGGTAGTAGTAGTAGTAGTAGTAGTAGTAGTAGTAGCAGCAGAAGTAGGAGTAGCAGTAACAGTAGCAATAGCAGGAGCAGTGCCAGTACTAGTACTAATACAAGTATCCATATTAGTGCAGTTGCTAGTACTGGTACTAGCAGTAGGAGTAGGAGTAGTAGTAGTAGTAGTAGTAGTAGTAGTAGTAGTAGTAGCAGTAGTAGTAAGAGTCGGGAGTATGCTAACGCAATAACTTTAGCAAACAAATAATTTTCTTTAGCGGACCCATCGCGCAACTTTCGCGCTGGCATGTCATGTTATGCCCGTGATCGTTTTGTATAAATACAGCCACAAGGACCTTTAGATCAATGCTCACATCGCAAAGCAGCGAAATCACGAGCATAGCCAGGATGCACCTCCCAGTCGACAATCTCGTAACGCAACACCGGAGGCGTGTCATGAGAAAGGTCCTTGTGTAGCAACCACCGAAAGTCCGCCGCCAAGGCCTCCAGCTCACCGGACGAAACCGAAGCATAGCCTCCAGCCCAGGTCATCATCGGCACCACCAGAATGCCCATGAGGCGCCGCTTAAACTGCAGGCCAGTCGCCGCTGCAACAGCAATCAACCGAAGCCGCCGCCGAGCCTTGAGGACGTCGAAGTCACGAAGGGACGGAGCTTCAGCACGATTCAAGGGAATCACCAACCCAAGGAGGGCCAGGCGATCCGACTCCTCATAGCCCAATGAAGCCGCCAAGGCACCAGAAGCCGTCGAAGGCACACGACATGCCAACTTGCATTTAGCAGCATCGCAGCGAAAGCCGTAGGCGAGGTCAAAGGTGGCGCTGCGATCATGGGCCGCAGCCAACGAACTGATGGAAGCCGACCACACCAATCTGTCATCAACGAAGGAGCTGGTCTGCACCACCCCGCCACCGCCGTGACCATCACCCGCAGAAGGAAGCGCGTCAGTGCCACCACCATCAGCCTCCACATGCCGCGACCATAGCGACATCACCACGCCCGCCAACATGGGTGACAACGGGCACCCCTGAGGAATGCCACAGGCAATCTTACACCAGGCTCCGCCGCACATGCCCTGATGCGTAAACAGCCTCCACTGATCACTCTGAAAGCTAGCAAGCAAGCGCATCAAAGCCGGGGGTGCACCAACATGCCGCAAGGAAGCCTGCAAGTCCTCGTGCCGGATCCCGTCAAAATATTTGGATGTAGGCCTGGTCAGTGTCGAGGGAGTCGAGTATCCTGAGGTAGTTGTCGCGAACCCCCCGGCTATGGACTCCTCCGAGGACCCGGTGAGAGGCCCAGACATCCACCCAATCCTTCAGCTGGCCAACGAGTACCCGAGCACCCACGCTCCAAGCACACGACAACACAGTGAGAGGCCGGTAGCCAGAGCTCGCCTTCGGGATCATGACCACTCGCCCTCTCCTCCACAAAGCCAGCAATGACCACCGTCCACACATCAGCGAGAGCCTGCCAAAAGGGCAGTGGCAGCTGGCACCACTGGGCCGTGGTCCAGCCGTCGGGCCCCGCAGCTTTCGTGGCCATGGCCTTGCCAGCCTTACGCAGGGCCTCAGCATCAAAGGTCGGCTGCCACTGAAACTCAGGAAAGGAGGGCAAGGCCTGGAGACGAGCAGGCACCCGGCCCGTCGTCCCATCCCGGCCCCACAATTCCATCCAATCCGTCTCCGCGGCCTGAAGCACCCGGACAGGATGTACCGCACGAAGGTTAGGCACCTCATCCGGCGGCACGCGGGGTCGCTCCAACTCCACCTTAAGCTGGTTGCGCTGGCGAATCCAAGCAATGACCTTGCCCTCAGACTCCTCCATGCGCCGGCGCCAAGCCGCCAAAGCCGCCTCCTTCTGGTCCTTCTCCATGCGACCAATGTGCTCAGCCACAAAGTCAGCCCAGTGCTCCATCTCAAAGTAAGGGACAGCATCAAGCCACGAGCAGGTGGCCAGGAGCTCGCAAAGTAGCCGAGAAGCCTTATCGCGAAGTCGCTGGTCGCCAGGCTGCTTGGCAAGTTGACGTAGGCGCCGCTCAAGCCGCCGAAGTCGCACCAACACCAAAGGCTCCTTGGTTGGGCCAGCCTTGCTCCGAGGAGGCTGGCGAGCAGAAGGCTGCCACCTCGCAGACCGCCGGCAACCGATCGCCCCCGGGCACCGAAGCACGTCCTCCGCCGTGTCCGAAACCAGGCGCCAAGCGGTGTTCACATCCCGCAAGGCCAGAGCGGCCCGGAAGGCCGCATCATCCCACCTCACAGCCCATTCGTCCAACGACACCTGGTCCTTGCGAAGCTCACAGAAAGAAGGAGCCCGGGAGCCGCCGGGAGCACCAATGTCCACATCATAGCACACCTCGGCGTGGTCCGAGAAGACCCAGCGCTGCCGAAGCCCGCCAGGCACCAAGTAACCACATCCAACAGCAAAATCAATCCTCCGCCCCGATTCCCTGGTGCCAGGCAGTGAATCCCCCAGCTCGAAGTCCATATCCCAAGGAGTCGCACAACCGCGGGCAAGGTGGGAAGCGAATGGCTCCGAAGAAGCCTCAAGGTTGTAGTCGCCCAGCAACACCCAAGCCAAACGAGTCGACCGCAAAGTCTCGATGGCCTCGAGAGCACCATTCGAAGCCACCGTGGAATCCCACACACAGCCATAGTAGGAGGCGATCGCCACTTTGACGATATCGCCTCGGCAACAAAACTCAAAAGCGGCACCAGCCAACCGACCACTGTTCATGCCGATCGACACGCCCGCGAACTTTGCCAAGATGGCGCACCTATACACACCACCATCCTCAGCACTGAGGAAAACATGCAAACCCCGATCCTTCAAGATGGCCACGAAGGAAGCTGCCGAGTGCAAGTCAAGGTTGAGCTCCTGAACCGCAAGCACATCGATCGGGAATTCATCATCAAAGAAAAGGTCCGCCAACCAATGGACCTTAGCATCGCCAGCACCCTGCACATTGAGCGTCGCGAAGCCAATCATGGGGTCAAGTCCTCGCCGCCGAGCATCCGCTGAGCAGCGTCGAAAGTCCGCTCCAGGAGGTCCTCCGTCATGCCATGTTTGAGCTGCTTGGCCTGGCGTCGAAGCTTCTTGAGACGCTTGAGCCTGCCCTTATTGCCCTTGGTAACCGCTTTACCACACTGGTGCCGACGAGCATGCTTGGCATCGTGGAAACAACGATGGCAACGGCGGCACCGCCACGCAGCATGCAACGCAAGCTTGGGTTCCTTCTTCGTGTTCTTCCCCAGCATGGGCCACGTAAAGCTCACAAAGCCAGCCAATCCCCCAGACGCAGAAGACATGCTGCCACTTGCCTGCCGCTTGGCCTGATGACGGTTCAAGACGTCAACGCGACGCTTCATGATATTGCCAGCCGACCGCACCCCAGCCGCCCGACATCTCTTGGCAAAGTCCTCTCTTGAGAGCTCCGGGTGAGCCTTCAGCCGGTGAGCTGCCCGGGCGCGATCCCAAGAAACTCTGGACACCTTCTCCAACTCACCCCGGGGCACCGCCAGCCGGCAGCATGGGCACCGCCAGTCCGCAGGAGCATTCTTCGCGATCACCTTCATCGGCACCTCCCTGCACACGCGGCCAAAGCTGCGAGGCTGATCCGGATGCCACGCGCTGTAGTGATTTGACCTTTTTTTAGGGTGTAGTGTTTATAAGGTTTAGGGTTTTTAGGGTTTAGGGTTTTTAAGGTTAAGGGTTTATAGGGTTCAGGGTTTAGGGTTTGTAGGGTTTAGGGTTTAGGATTTGTAGGGTCTAGGTTTTAGGGGGGTTTAGGGTTTAGGGTTTAGGGAGCATAGCCGGGCTCACCATAGCTTATATATGGCGTTGAATCAGCACTTGCTAAGCTGGCGTGGTGTTCTAGTGCAAAATGCTGGAGCCACAAAATCGGCATGCAGACATGAAGCATGCAGCACTTCCTTGTCTGCACCCGTGTACACCAGCACCGATCAGCACGGCAGGTGGTTTGGGTGTTGCTGGCTTTTTGCGAACAGCCCGGGAGAGGGGGTGGAGCTAGGGATGAAACTGTCGAGGCTCCTTCCGAGTGCTGCTCTGCAACGGCTAGGTGCAGCAATGCGCAATCACAAATTGCAAAATCCGAATAGTTCCAACTATTTCCAGCTCATGCACCCAACAATCTTCGAGGCTCGCAATGCAGCACTGTCAGGTTCCCTCGGCGACGAGGTTTAAACAATTGTGGGCCTTTTTAGATTCGACACCAGCACGTCCTCGGATCAGAGCTTGGCCGGGGCCTGCTGCGGCGCGGCCTCTGCAAACATCTTCGCCATCTGAGCCAGCTTGGTGGACTGCTTCACGCCCAAGTCCAGCATGATCTCCTCAGAGCCTTGGACAGTACCAGGGCCGTGGAATGTCCCTGAGGCCCCAGCTTCAGACAAGCAGCCTCCAGGGATGGCCATCGCTCGCACTTCGCGGTTCAGCCGCTCGACCTTCTCTCCCTGACCTCCGCGCGAATAGGACAAGCCTCCGAAGATCTGGGCGGCCTCTCGAGCGCAGTACTCCATGACCTGCTCAAAGGCAACAAAGGCAAGGCGAGGCCCGAGGTCAGACATGTTTTTTGGCCTGGGCCTTGGTGCACTGGACCTTGCAGAGGGCCGTGTGTCCGCCCAGCTTCAGCATTGCCTCCATCTTCGGCATAGTGTTCAACTGGAAGGTGATCCATTCCAACCAGTTGTGGGTTGCTTCAATCATGCGGGCCATTTCTGCCACCTTCCAGCGAATCACCGGGTGTTGGATCAGGGTCTTGCCGAAGGTCTTTCGCTTGCCGGCAAACGTCAGGGAGTCTTCCAAGCAAACTCGGGCGAAGCGCGTGCTCATGGCGCAGAAGGCGAAGCGCTCGTGGTTAAAGTTCTGCATCATATACTGGAAGCCCTTTCCTTCTTTGCCGAGAAGGTTGCCCTTGGGCACCTTGACCTTGGCTGCTCCTACTTGGTCTTGAGATCCCGAAGTTAACAGCATGACCCTTGCCAAGGGCATCCCGAGCGGCATCGTCAAAGGTTATGTAGGTGGTGCCAGATGACCATGCGCCCGAGCACTTCATCTTTCGCGTCTCCACTCCGGGCATATCTTTCTCAACAAGCAGCAAGCTGATTCCTCCCACGCCCGGCTTTCCAGTTCGGCAGGCCACTGTGAAATAGTCTGCAAAGATTCCGTTTGTGATCCACTTCCTTGCTGAACAAACAAACAACGTGTGACAGCAACCGTGAAAAACTGTGCAGCAACCACGGCAACCACCCGACCATGCTGAATCAAAGCCCTGCTTTCCCTCGCTAAGCTTCTTTTCACCATTCAAGATGTAGTGGTCGCCCTCCAGCTTCGCAGAACACTTCAGGTTAGCTACGTCACTGCCCGCCGTGGGCTCAGTGATGGCCAGACAGCAGACCTTCTCGCCCTTGACGCATGGAGTCACCACGCGCTGCTTCAACTCTTCACTGCCGTGGTGGTACACTGGTGGCAGTCCTATAGTGGTTCCTCCAGCAATCCCCCACTGAAAACCGACTGATCCGGTCCGTGACATCTCGTCGTACCTTGCTTTTTAGTGCGTGGGCGGCACCGGATTTTAAATACCAGTGTTCCTAAGAGCTTACGCGGCTTTCAGGCCACCAAACGCTGTGGCATTGCAAGCAGGAAGCATGATCAGCTCATGGAAATAGTCTGGCTCGAAGCCCCAAGGGGCCTGGCCAGCTGTAAGGTCAGCTCGTCACGCTGGAAAGCAGCACCGAAGGAAGCACGACTAATTGTAGCAGCAGGCGCCTTGCCGTAGTATTTCTCTGGCCAGGGCCTTCCGATGCATAGGGCCAGCGTGCCCTGCTTGCCAGCTTCCAGGTACCTTTGTAGAGCTATGCTGCGTCCCGCAATTCTCCCCACCTGCTTCAAACTTTGAGATAGGTCATTCATGAGCCTAGGGGTACTTCTCAGCAGGGGTACTTCTCAGCCACTACCGAAGATTTAAGAAGATTGTTGAATTATTTGGAAGATTGTTGAAGAAAAACGAATTATTTGGAAGATTGTTGAAGAAAAATGAATTGTTTGGAAGATTATTGAAGAAAAACAAATTATTTGGAAGATTGTGGCAGAAATGCGAATTATGTGAGGGTTTCAATTTGAGGCTTAAACACGGTTTAGGGTTTAGGGCTCATGGTTTAGGCTTCCTGGCACGGCTCGAGGACCTGCCAAAATGGAACACCGAGGTTTAGGGTTCAAAGATTCTAGGTCTAGTATTGGTCAGCTTCGGGGCCCACAAAGTTTAGGGTGCCAACTTCCGAGGTTCAGGGTTTAAAGGTTTAGGGTTTAGGGCTTACGGTTGTTCGGGTCTACAGGTGTAGGGTTTAGGGTTTAGGGTTTGGGTGAAAACACCCACTTTGTGGGAGTACTAGAGTTGAAAACAAATATGAGTAATCGAGTAGTGAAGTAATAGAGTAATAGAATAATAGAGTAATAGACTAATAGAGTACTAGAGTATTTGAGTAATAGAGTAATTGAGTAATAGAGTAATAGAATAATAGAGTAATGGAGTAACAGAGTAATAGACTATGTGTGTGGAAAATTGAAACCCTTTGCTATGTTCGCGAAGCGAGGAATTTTTTTTGTTTTTTTTATGCAAAATTCATGCAAATGCTTTTGGTGCGAGTGTCTGGAGGGGGGGGAGGGGGCACCAGGATGGGAGCAAAGCCTCGTAATTAGTGTGTGGGTGGTGAGAAGGGGAGGGAAAATGGGTACTAGAGTTGAAAACAATATGGATGTCGCGAAGCAGGAAATTTTTTGTTTTTTATTGCAAAAAAAAAAAAAAAAAAAAAAAATTCATGCCAAATGCTTCGCGCGAGTGTCTGGAGCAGCCTTGAGTGTGTGGTGGAGGTTACTAGGAGATTGAAAACCAAATTATGGAATGTTTCGCGAATAAAAACAAAAAAAGAACAAAAAAATCGAGAATTTTTGTTTTTTTATGCAAAATTCATGCAAATGCTTTTGGTGCGAGTGTCTGGGGCAAGCCTTGTAGTGTGTGTGGAGTACTAGAGTCGAAACCAAATATGGATGTTCGCGAAGCGAAGAAATTTTTGTTTTTTTATGCAAAAATTCATGCAAATGCTTTTGATGCGAGTGTCTGGAGCAAGCCTTGTAGTGTGTGTGGAGTACTAGAGTTGAAAACAAACATGGATGTTCGCGAAGCGAGGAAATTTTTTTTTTTTTTATGCAAAATTCATGCAAATGCTTTTGGTGCGAGTGTCTGGAGCAAGCCTTGTAGTGTGTGTGGAGTACTAGAGTTGAAAACAAATATGGATGTTCGCGAAGCGAGGAAATTTTTTTGTTTTTTTATGCAAAATTCATGCAAATGCTTTTGGTGTGAGTGTCTGGAGCAAGCCTTGTAATTAGTGTGTGTGGAGTACTAGAGTTGAAAACAAAGAAGGATGTTCGCGAAGCGAAGAAATTTTTTTTGTTTTTTATGCAAAATTCATGCAAATGCTTTTGGCGCGAGTGTCTGGAGCAAGCCTTGTAGTGTGTGTGGAGTACTAGAGTTGAAAACAAATATGGATGTTCGCGAAGCGAGGAAATTTTTTGTTTTTTTATGCAAAATTCATGCAAATGCTTTTGGTGCGAGTATCTGGAGCAAGCCTTGTAATTAGTGTGTGTGGAGTACTAGAGTCGAAAACAAATATGGATGTTCGCGAAGCGAAGAAATTTTTTGTTTTTTTTATGCAAAATTCATGCAAATGCTTTTGATGCGAGTGTCTGGAGCAAGCCTTGTAGTGTGTGTGGAGTACTAGAGTTGAAAACAAACATGGATGTTCGCGAAGCGAGGAAATTTTTTTTTTTTTTATGCAAAATTCATGCAAATGCTTTTGGTGCGAGTGTCTGGAGCAAGCCTTGTAGTGTGTGTGGAGTACTAGAGTTGAAAACAAATATGGATGTTCGCGAAGCGAGGAAATTTTTTGTTTTTTTATGCAAAATTCATGCAAATGCTTTTGGTGCGAGTGTCTGGAGCAAGCCTTGTAGTCTTCCCTGTTCTACGTAAGACTGCTGCATGCTTTTAAATTCTTCTAAATTCTTCTAGATTCGTCGGAATTCTGCAATTTTCTTCCAAAATCTTCCGGTTTCTGCCTGTCTGTCAAGACATGCCTGGTTCCCAACACCATTTTTTTTCATTTGTACACACACACGGTATCCCCCATTTCTTCGTTTTCTACCTTTTTCTACCTTTTTCTACCTTTTTCTACCTTTTTCTACCTTTTTCTACCTTTTATTCGGTTGAGGTTTGTTTTTTTTTCTCTTTTTTTCCCCTTTCTACCGGCATGCTTGGGGGAAGGAAATGCTGCCCGATTTTCAGCCCCTCCCCCCCCCCTCCCCTAGGCCATACGTTTAGGGCCTAGGGTTTAGGGCCTTAGGTTTAGGGCCTAGGGTTTGGGGCCTTAGGTTGAGGGCCTAGGGTTTGGGGCCTTAGGTTTAGTGCCTAGGGTTTAGGGCCTTGCGTTTAGGGCCTTGGGTTTAGGGCCTTAGGTTTAGGGCCTAGGGTTTGGGGCCTTAGGTTTAGGGCCTAGGGTTTGGGGCCTTAGGTTTAGGGCCTAGGGTTTGGGGCCTTAGGTTTAGTGCCTAGGGTTTAGGGCCTTACGTTTAGGGCCTAGGGTTTAGGGCCTAGGGTTTAGGGCCTAGGGTTTGGGGCCTTAGGTTGAGGGCCTAGGGTTTGGGGCCTTAGGTTTAGGGCCTGGGGTTTAGGGCCTTACGTTTAGGGCCTAGGGTTTAGGGCCTTAGGTTTAGGGCCTAGGGTTTAGATGTATGTATATACTTGTGTATGTATGTATGTTTGTATGTATGCATGTATATGTATGTATGTTTGTATGTATGTATGTATGTATGTACATGTGTGTGTGGGTGTGCAGGTGTGTATGTTCGTATGTGTAGGTGTTTATGTGTGTGTGTCTGTGTGTGTATGCATGTGCTTATGTATGTATGCATGTATGGATGTATCTGCCTATGTATGTATGTATGTATATATGTATGTATGTATGTACCTATGTATGTACTCATTTACACACACATACAAATGTATACATAATTGCGCATACGTATATACATGCATGTGTATATATTTATAGGTGCGTATATATAGATATATATGAAGATACACAAACATGTCTGTATATATATATATATGTATACATGTCTGTATCTATATATATTGTTTGTGTATGTATATACATACACATGTATGTATATACGTGTGTGTCTACCTATATGTAATATCTGTAAACAGATATAAATATATGAAGAATCGCCATTAAGGTCATCACCAACCTCGCCATAATTATTAAAACCATCATCATGCTCGTCATAATTATCAAACCACCATCATCGTCTTCATAGCCCTAGTCTTCTTCGTAGAACCCAGGTTTTATAATCATCAACATCATCATCATATATCATCATACACATCGCCAACGACATATTCACAATCGTCATCATAATCAGCATCGGCCATCATCAGTCATCGTTGTTATCATCCACATAGAACGTCGTTATAGTCATCATCATAAACATCGAATCATCAATGAGATAGAAGCCAAGAAGCTGGAATAATTACCAGTACTTTTGCTCAGGGCTCAAGGCTCCTTGTTTTTACTGTTACACATCCCGGCGTTCACGGCTTTTGAAACATGCGACAATAATCAACAACATGTTGTTACGAAACAGAGTCTACTTAATGTATTTCCGAACAGGGTGAGAATTGAAATTTCCTATAGGATTTGTGCTTGGAATCCAAGAAAAACAAGGGTGCGAATTGTAATTTCCCATAGGATATGTATTTCCGAACAGCGTGCGAATTGTAATTTCCCATAGGATTTGTGCTTGGAATCCAAGAAAAACAAGGGTGCGAATTGTAATTTCCCATAGGATATGTATTTCCGAACAGGGTGCGAATTGTCATTTCCCATAGGATTTGTGCTTGGAATCCAAGAAAAACAAGGCTGCGAATTGTAATTTCCCATAGGATATGTATTTCCGAACAGGGTGCGAATTGTAATTTCCCATAGGATTTGTGCTTGGAATCCAAGAATAACACGCGTGCGAATTGTAATTTCCCATAGGATATGTATTTCCGAACAGGGTGCGAATTGTAATTTCCCATAGGATTTGTGCTTGGAATCCAAGAAAAACAACGGTGCGAATTGTAATTTCCCATAGGATATGTATTTCCGAACAGGGTGCGAATTGTCATTTCCCATAGGATTTGTGCTTGGAGTCCAAGAAAAACTAGGCTGCGAATTGTAATTTCCCATAGGATATGTATTTCCGAACAGGGTGCGAATTGTAATTTCCCATAGGATTTGTGCTTGGGATCCAAGAAAAACAAGGGTGCGAATTGTAATTTCCCATTCCCATAGGATATGTATTTCCGAACAGGGTGCGAATTGTAATTTCCCATAGGATTTGTGCTTGGAATCCAAGAAAAACAAGGGTGCGAATTGTAATTTCCCATAGGATGCTGTACCTGGATGCCAAGAAACAGAGTCTACTTAATGTATTTCCGAACAGGGTGCGAATTGTAATTTCCCATAGGATTTGTACTTGGAATCCAAGAAACACAAGCGCTAATCAGGGTGCGAGCGGGTGCGAATTGTAATTTCCCATAGGATATGTATTTCCGAACAGGGTGCGAATTGTAATTTCCCATAGGATTTGTGCTTGGAATCCAAGAAAAACAAGGTGCGAATTGTAATTTCCCATAGGATGCTGTACCTGGATGCCAAGAAACAGAGTCTACTTAATGTATTTCCGAACAGGGTGCGAATTGTAATTTCCCGTAGGATTTGTGCTTGGAATCCAAGAAAAACAAGGGTGCGAATTGTAATTTCCCATAGGATGGTGTACCTGGATGCCAAGAAACAGAGTCTACTTAATGTATTTCCGAACAGGGTGCGAATTGTAATTTCCCATAGGATTCGTGCTTGGAATCCAAGAAAAACACGGGTGCGAATTGTAATTTCCCATAGGATATGTATTTCCGAACAGGGTGCGAATTGTAATTTCCCATAGGATTTGTGCTTGGAATCCAAGAAAAACAACGGTGCGAATTGTAATTTCCTATAGGATATGTATTTCCGAACAGGGTGCGAGCTGGCGGTTTCAGCTGGGGGAAACAAGCAGAAGTCTAGAAAAGTGTTTGAATTCTCCGCAGATACAACGAAGAATTTCGAAGAATTTCGAAGATTTACGAAGATCTAAGAGGAATGGTCTAGAAAAGTGTTTGAAGTTCTCCGCAGATACAACGAAGAATTTGGAAGAATTTCGAAGAATTTCGAAGATTTACGAAGATCTGAGAAGAATGGTCTAGAAAAGTGTTTGAAGTTCTCCGCAGATACAACGAATAATTTGGAATAATTTGGAATAATTTCGAATAATTTCGAATAGTTTCGAATAATTTCGAAGATTTACGAAGATCTAAGAATAATGGTGAAGAACCTGGAAGAATGAAGAATATTATGGAAGTTTACCGAAGAAAACGTAATATTTCCGAATATTTAAGCAGAAGTTCAAACATTTCTGAATATTGTTGAATAGGGTTAAACACACTGAGAAGTACCCTTCTGAGAAGCCTCCCTATCCTCACAGAAGAATAGGGGCCGGTACGACCAGGTTAAGTTTCGTCTACCATGTACTCCCTGTGTGCCACCAGGAGACATCTCCTTGGGGATGACGCCCTTCTCGTCCTTGGCAGAGACTCTGCACTGCATGTCGGAATGCACAGCAGGTCTCACTAGTACGTACACAAACCACAGGGAAAACAACTTGCTGCTGGTCCATGCTAGCATCCCAGTCGTGCACATTGCCTTGTTTGCACAGCTTCACTTCCCGAGGGAAACAAAGTAAAGGTTACACCAGGATTCCATAGTCCAAAACGGTTAAATCTTGTTTACAAGACTACCAGGTCGCTCATGATGTGCTCATCAACGTACTCGCGCATCAACTTTCGGAACTGCTTGTGGCTGTCGTTGTAGTAGGGCGTGTTGTACGCCTGATACCATGCTGGATCGCCGAACGGATGCCCCTCGCCATACACCTGCAGCCAGCACAACACATGCATTTCGTTTTACAAGCGTATCTACTAGAAGCCATCTTGGAAAGGAGACCTCCGTGTTCATGCCCTTCAGCATAGCCGGGCTCACCATAGCTTATATATGGCGTTGAATCAGCACTTGCTAGGCTGGCGGGGTGTTCTAGTGCAAAATGCTGGAGCCACAAAATCGGCATGCAGACATGAAGCATGCAGCACTTCCTTGTCTGCACCCGTGTACACCAGCACCGATCAGCACGGCATGTGGTTTGGATGTTGCTGGCTTTTTGCGAACAGCCCGGGAGAGGGGGTGGAGCTAGGGATGAAACTGTCGGCTGTCAGGTTGACCCACTTGCTTGCCCCTTGCAAGTTCCGGACCTCCGGCGAACCGCGGATCCGAGCTTGGCCTTGGCTTCGGCGCAACCTCCGAGAGCATCTTCGCCAATTGCTTCGTCCATCCTACGAAGGAGTCCATCAGACCATCACCTGTTCCGCCGCCACGCTTTGTCTCCATCGCTCAGCGCTCTTTGGGTTCCAGGTAGGACATGCCCAACGCACCTCAGACGAGACACCGTCATCGCACATGCACCTCCTGAAAGATACTGGACATGTCCCTTTGGCCAGGCATCCGAAAATATCCTGCTCGCAGCTGGCTTTGACCTGTCACTAAATTCGCTGCACATGTTCCGCTCATAAGTGAAATCAATGCTGCGGTGCGCACGCTCGCATCTTGTTCGGCCTTCTCTCCGGTCTTCCGATTCTCCAGCCCGTACTCGCTGAGCGTGAGTCCAAGTTCAATGGCTTTCCTGGTGAGACTGCAATCTGATGCACACAGGCACGGCTCTAAACTTTCCACGGCCAATCATGAAGGTGTTGCATGGCATTGCGGCATCCGCAACAAGTCTCATGCTAACGACATGTTAGCCAAAATCGACAAGCTAGTCGGTCGATCGCAAGACTTGTTCCTGCACGTGCACGCGCGTTACGCAACAAGACTGTGCAAAAAGCACACGCAAAATGGCTCAGCGCGCGTCGGAGGTTCGCACTGAGAGGATGCTGTATCGGGTAAAAGCGTAACTTGGAGCGTAAACACACCACGACCACTTGCTAACTTCGGGGCCCAGTGTCAGGCGCATCTTCACACCAAGCGCCTGTCGCGAGTACCACGCACTGCCACCGCCCATCGCAGACTCATCTTCTCCCCTCCGAGGCCGGAACCGCACTGCCGGTGAAGTACAGCATTCCTCAACTCACGCATGTGGCCATGGCCCTGCTATGCTCTGCCTTGTGACGCGAATGAGCTAGTGCGTGGATTCTTTCTCGCCGCTATCAGAAGAGAGGTGAAGCTACTGTAGAGTTCCGGCTAGAGCGGAGCCATCTTCTGGCAGCGGAGCGCCAAATCCGCTCGCACATCTGCAGTGTGAAGCATTCACCACAGAATGTAGGCTTGATGCATGCAAGGAGTCTCTACTGACCGAGGTCAGAAGATCACCTGCATCTTCTGGCCATCTCGGTACTCGTACTGCGGGTTCTTTTGCAAGCGGTCGTACCTGTCTAACACCTTCTCCTGGCGCTCGATGTCGTCCACGATTTTGTCCCAATGTCCATAGTCGAAAGGCCCCTTCTTCCTCTTCGAGGCATCGGGCGGCCAGGGGGTGTCGGCAGGCAGGCCAAAGGCTTCTGGGCCCAGGTCTTCAAACTTTGGCATCGGCCTGCAGCCATGAGCATGATAACTGCCCGACTGCTTAAGAAAAGATCTCCCTCACTTCGAGGTATAGTCTCCAAACATCCCCACCTTCACAAACCAAGCACAAAATGTTGGCCCCATTGTTCTCGGCGTTATGCCGAGGCGAATTGTGCTATGCCGAAGAGGGTTCCCGGCTCTTTGGGTTTCAGCTGATTCCCTTGTCCGCCGCTTTTGTGGCTTCCGGTTTTTGTGCCCCTTGCACGACGTTGGCTCGGACAAGTTGCGTGACAAGACACGGAGTTGCCACATGAGGTCTGCCTAGAGTCTACAAGTCGAAGCACGCAGGACCAGAGGGCCTTCGAGCAGCTGCGCTTGCTTCTCTCATCCGAGTTGTCTGCTCCTCTTCCTCGTCTTCACGCATCTCTCGCTCCAGTGAATCCCATTTGGAATAGTCGAAGTCCAGCTTCTGGGGTTTGGCATCTTTCCGCTTTGCTTCCACTTTCTTGGCTTCATTATCCTGCACAAAGTCTGCCGAGACTAGCTGCCTAGCTGACTAGAATGTCAAACACAGGGCAAGGTTTGGGGATGCTCCAAAGCAGGGCCTGCTTGGGTGCGAGCAGGTAGGCGTGAATCAAAGCGGCTGTGGACTTGAAGTTCTTCCGCTCTGCCATAGCTTGTGCCGTGAGCCCTGCTCGATTTTTCACGTCCACTGGCGAACCCGCTTCAAGCAGGGCTGCACAGACTTCCTCGTGGCCGCTATGAGCCGCGTACATCAACGGGGTGTTGCCCTCGCTATTCGAGAGGCGTGGGTTGGCTTTCAAGCTCAAGAGCAAGTTGGTCAGCTCAAGGCTTCCACGGTGGCATGCGAAGTGTAAGCCAGAGTTGCCTTGTAGATTCTGGAAGTTCACACTCGCACCAGCTTTGTATGCCTTGTTCACCAATCGGCTCTGCAAACCTTGAGAGTCCTTCCATTTGCTTTTGACCTCAGTCACAGTCCATGTCATTGCAGCCCTTGGCTCTTGCGGAAGAACCACGAAGCCCAGAAGACACAGCTAAGGATCAGACGATAAGCAGGAGGGCGGTGTCACCCCTGTCGTCTGGAAGGTTCACATCTGCACCTGACTCCATCGCAGCCTCGGCCGTCCTGACATCCTTCTGCGCCAGCGCTCCGAGCAACAAAGACCCGTACTTCTTTGGTCGCTCTCGATCATCGATCAAGGCTTTTAGATCGCGGCTCTTTTTCGAGGGATCCTCGGGGATTGGTTCTCCCATCATCTTCTCCCGCCAGTGCCGAAGTGGATTCTCCTCCGGCTCCTCTTGCGTCTGCGTGACCTGAAGAGCCACATTGACATGAACCCATGGGTGTTAAGATCGCGGTGGCTTTAGAGGCTCTGCCTTGACCATTTCTGACGCTGAGCGGTTCAGGGAGTCCGTCAGCGTAGCATCTGCTCCAGCTTCCAGGAGAATCTTCGCCGACTCGTCGTCGCCCTGCAACACGCAATGCCACGAATGTCCACACCTACTCTCTGCTGTTGGGCCTGCTTCGCGGCCATCATCAGAGCAGTTTGTCCAAAGGAATCGCGAGCATCTGGGTCAGCCCTGGCTTCAAGCACCATCCGCAGCATCTCGTGGGAGGACTTGGCGATGCAGTAATGTGCTGCACAGCGCCCGGTGTCAGGATGAGGACAACTGGCTGTCTCCTCATCGAGCTTGGCGAAAGCTTTCATGGCATCACCCTTCTCGATGGCCAAGCAAAGATCCGCCGCCCGCATCGATATGAGCTTGTTTGCGGATGATGCTGCAAACTCTTCCCTGCGCTTTCGTGCCTTTTCCAAGATATGGTCTAAGTGTGTGACGCCGTTGGTGTTGACGACAGACTTCGTGGCAGTCTGAAACCACTCCGGATGAGCAATTGCATGCTGCTTTGGAGGTAGCCAGTCCTTTGACGGACCACCCAGGCCTGCAACGGCATTCCACTGCATGCATGGATTCTGTGCAGATGATTGGGCTCTTGACCCGCCTGCAAGCATGGATGGGAGAAAAGGGTATCGACCAAATTTCTTCATCTTTGGCGGAGCCCCCTTCCGTTTACACTCAAAGGTATCATCGCTAAATTCGTACGGCGCGGCGGGGTCAAAGTCATCTTCGTCATCTGAAACTGGGGGGCTGACCTTAAGACTCGCATTGCGACTCGGTTTGGTGCAATCCCCGCACACTGTCGCATTCAGCCGAAACGCATATTCTGGATAACCGTCGAACTCCGACAAAATCTTCCTCGACATGGGGTGGATCTGGCTTGGCCCAACGAGCGGCAACCTGAGGCCGGCATCCTGGCTGCTGAGGCATTCGGCATGGTCTTGGGCAGATGTCAAGAGCAGTTGGATATACGAACACGCACCGAATCAAGTCTGAATCAAGTAATCAAGTGGAATGTCCTGCTCCACATCTTCGAGAAGGCAGGTCGCTTTTACATCTTCCTCCCAGAGTTCAGGAAGCTAAGCTCATTCGTCATTCCCACATGTACGATGTGAACACCAGCATGAACCAACTCCTCCTCATCATCTGAATTCAACAGGATCTGCCGAATTTCGTCCTCGTACCTGTGCATAATTTTCCGAGATGTTCTTCACCTGTATGAACTCTAAGAACCACGCGCTGCAACTCGCCACCCTGTCGGGCCTCTTGCGGGCTTCCACAAGAAACGGTGGAAAGGATGGGGCGGACACTGGACAGTCACGCGGATCCTGGGAAGAGGAATCATGCAAAAAGAAGACACAAGAGCAAGCTTGGCAGGCAATGGGACGTGCCTCTGTGTGTGCCTAATCATGTATGCATCTATAATCATCCATACATTTCTATGTAAGGATGCATCGGGTCTGTGTATATCGAAAAGGCGGGAAGGTTTACCCGGACTGCCTGAGGCCTGTGAAGGAGCAATATGTCTTGATGCGTGCATGTGCATGCTCCTACAGTTTCAATCTTGAACAATCTTGAACATAGCAGTGTTCTCGCCCGCCCCGGTTCTCCCACTGTCTTTTGCGTTCTTCCGCATGGCGACTGATACGTAGGACTCCAAACGGCAAAAAAACACCGATTGGAGTCTGCGAAATCGCCCTTCAAGCTTCACGGCGCAACGTGAAGCTCCAAGTCGAGATGTTTGCTGGAGATACGTCAGAAACTCATCAACCAACACGGCTGGTTCCCCGGGAGTCACGCGTTGACCCACATGCTAATTCCGCAGTGTCCGTCTGCACCCGTCCGTCCTGCACAGCGGGCGCAATCTGCTGCTTCAGCCACTTTTGGACCTGAGGGCACTATCTTCTCGGTCATGATCTGTTCAGCCTGCATCCGTCAAAAGGCAGCTTGCGGCCAGGAAGCTGCATAAGCATGCCACCTAGCCAGTCCATGCCAGATGAACTGCCGGCCCATTCCCTCCTAAGGCTTGCATGTGAGAAGTGGCTTGCAATGAAAGCTGGATTTGCTGGGCATCCTGGAGGTACCAGTTTACCTCGGGCGCCACATCTTCTGGTAGTTCTTGTAGCCGTGTGATTATCGACGGCTTCATGTTCTCGTTGTCCTTGTTGGTCAGAAAAGTAATAATGACTACTTAGGGGACTCTCCGATGAGTACCGCCGTCAGCTGGTCAGAAGATCTAATACTGCACGGGCAGTCTCACGACGGTCGAATAAGTTGGTCAGCCCAAGTAGCAAAGTGTACGATTTGTGCGATGCTCGGCCAATAGTCCGTGTCACCATTTCTCGCACGATCTACCTGCGATGCAGACAGCGCTACATTGTCTTATTTACACCCGGATATACCCTCGCGCAACATGGACCAAGCTCAGGTGCAACTCTCTTCTCAACATCCACGCGCATCCCCAGGTCGATGTCGAACTGCAACATGGGCTCGTCTTTCTTGCCAATCAAGTTCACCTCACCTCACAGCTACAGCTCGTGCACGCTACTGCCCATCACTGCCAACATTGCCCTGCAGGCTGCAGGCCTTCAAGCTGAACCTCCGCAATGGAAAGCTCGTAGTGCTGCCACGGGGTCGAGGCAATGCTTTTTTTCCTTTGGGTAACTCTTGACTCGTGCTTCATTTGCTCGAATGCTGAATCGCAGAAATCACGGCGGAAACAGTCCTGTCAAACGAGTCCTGCATGCTCATCAACAGAAACTCGGGCAGCGTCCGCTGTGCCCACCTTTGAAGCTCCGAGTACCATACGGGTCAACTGTTCAGTACAAGTGGCTTGCCCAAAAGCTCAGAAAGGGCTCGTCTGACCCCGTGTCAGCCAAGCTGCTCCAGCAAATCCCGATCGCTCCAATCCAAGCTCATGGCGTTAAGTGTTTGTCAAAACGAAGCAGCTAGTGGGCTTCTTGCCTACGCGCAAGATGCCCCAACAAAATGCAAACTTTGCAAACCTACAACCGTACGGGCGCCAGCTTCATTGGTCATGCACAACGGATCGCATAGCGGCTCCATTGTATAGGTCGGTGGGCTTTGGTTAAGGTAAACATGCTTGGTGTTCCAGGCAGTGCTGTAGCCAAGAGCGACGTTTGCAGCGACGCCTGCTGCGATGTGCAAGTGCCCAGCTTGCATGTGGCTGTCAAGCGGACATTGTATTCCCGGATCGGCTGAGGCCCGCACCAAAGTGGTACTGGTCGTTGGGCAAGCAGCGGATGTCGAGCCGTCGGTGCAAGCGTTCGTCTCCCGGCAGCCTGTGGATTCAAGTTTCTCTCGCGTTCGCCAAACGAAAAGTCCCGTATAGTGAAGCCCGCAGTGGGCCGCCTGCAAACACCCATAAACTTCGTGTTGCCGAAAGCCAAGTCCGCTGTCACGTACCCATCATGCTTCAGAGACTCCACCTCATACTCCAGCGTGATCAGGAAAGAACTTCATCAGTGCTCAGTCATCCAGCCCATGTTGAACCCTTACATAGCTCGCGAGGAGGTGCAAAGGCATGCAGGAGCTTCCCTCCAGCGTTGGCATCGCGCTTTGCCGTTGTGTAATCAGGGTGGCTGATCAACACGTCCTTGCAAAAAGAGCTGGGCATGTGCAAACAACAAGGAAATGCACAAACGGGATGCAGTTGGCTTCGCATCTGAGACAAACGGAAAGCGTCGATATCACCGCAATCAGGTCGTTCTCGCCGGTAGGAACCGCAAACCTTTACTGCTGTCTTAAATCGAAGTGTATTTGAAGTGCAGGCTTAAACTGGCTTCTCAGAACCCGGCTGTGAGCAGCAACTTGGGATTGCTGCGCCGTCTGCAGGCTTCAAGCACGTGATGATGCTCCTTCATCTCCGCCTGGAGCTGGAGAGCGAAGCATCACAAACGGCACAGGCGTTGTATGGCCGCTCTTTGCGGTCGAGTCGCATAAGGTATCCGCTTCGCGAACTCCTCACAATGGCGCAGCCCGACGACCTGATCTCGTCCAAACCCCTCTCCAACTGCACTCCTGATTCGCACTACATACAACCCGTTCATCAAAGAGCCTGGGCAGCATCGAGGTGCACCTGGCAGAAATCAGACCCTTGATGTTGGTTTCTCTTCATGGGGAGGGGACAAAGTACTCAGACACGCCTGATTCTTGGCAACGGCTTCTCGCAGGTGCAAGAGTGAACGGATGCCCCGCTCCACGAGCTCAGCTGCACGAACTGCTCCAATTCCATGTACCTCGGCATGCAACCAGGCCAACCAGGGGCAGATTCGATGATTTTGAGAGATGTCTTCTAACCGCTTTGCCACTACGGCCCTCGCAGAGCGAAGCTCGCGCAATGCGATGACGTCGCTGTCACGCTTCAGCTCGTCCAGCTCACTGAGTTCTCCGGTCGCCAGGATCACCTCAGAGCATCGATGTGCGACAAGCCTCCACGAGAGCAGCCCAGTGTTCTGAGCAGCGGTGCATCAATCCGACCGGCCATGCCGGAGCCGATGCCTGGAATGCCCTTGGCTTGAGCGCCACTGGCAATCGGCTCCTTCAGGGCCCGAAGAGCCTGTGCAGCCTTGGCATAGGCCTGAAACAGGCGGCTCTTCTGACTGAGCGTTCACAGCTCTCACGTTTAGGCCCAGGCCTGTGAACGGAACCGGTCCCGGCGCAGCTTCTGTATGACACTCATCTCTTCGAAGATGGAAGCGATTCGCTCATTTCCTGCCATGGGTTCAGAAGGCCAACAGGTGCCTTCTCCTGCACTCCCTGCACTACTGCTTGCTCACCGCGGACATCAAAACGTCAAGCATGCACGAAGAAGCTGCAGTCAGGGTGATCGTCAGTGTGACGCGTGCATACCGGGGCCAGCCCGCTTTGGGCCACTTGCCCCTGCAACTCTAGGGACATCTGTCGCTGCTAACGCCGGCCCGATTCGGCGACTTGGAGCTTGATCGGTTTGGAGGATCGTGGTGGTCCAGCGAGTTGCTACTCGCTTGTTTCCAAAGCATCGCGTCGAAGATCACTTCTGCGAGCGGTCCGCGATTCTGGTCGTGGTCGTCGGTTAAGCTTCCAGGCAAACTCATCTTCCGGCCCATCATCAATACCAACAACTGCTGGCCCCTTGCGCCTGCGCGGGCCCATGATGTGAGCGGGCAGCCGAAAGGCTGCAGCCTGTTCTGGCGTGCAGGGCCACAGTCGTACTCTCAGCTCATCGGGTGGAGCACGGCCGGTACGCTTCAGACTTTTTGGCGAGTGAATTGCCATCTGCAGTTCCCGGATACTCTCCTCGAAGTATTCAGGCTTGGCCAAGTCACGTATTTCGGCGATTATTCGCAAAGCAAGGTCAAGCACATCCTCGGGCTTACCACGACTCTGAAGAATTCGAGCCTCCACTCTGTGACCCTTTTCCAGAAACTTGCGAACCTGATTCAACTTTCTTTCAAAGTCGTGCTCGTCAATTACCGCAGTGAACCGCATTCCTTTGACTCGCATCGCTGGGTCGAAACTAAATTCCCTCAGACGCTGCTCACGTTTCTGCTGTTCCTTCGAAGCAGCTTGACGATCCATCTCGTCGATATACACATGTAGGTTTACAAGTCGGCACAGCGGAGGCTCAACCTGCCCGGACAAAACGACTAGGTCTGTCCGACGCTGCTTCGCCAGCGCTAAGGCCTCGCCTAAAAGAAAGTCTCCGACCAGCCCTGCATCGTCGACCACGCGGACGCGCGGAAACGGAATGTCACCGTTCGCGAGGACCTCGTGCACTGAAGCGAAGGATCTTTGGAATCTCGGAGCCTGTGGGGCTTGAAGGCGTCGCCATGTGGCCTCGAGCGGTCCGAAGCTGAACGACCGGTATGGAGCACGGGCAGGTTGATCTTGACGTAGCAAAGCGGCTGGCCGCCCATTGGAAAGAAGAGGACGAAGCAAAGCAAGCGGCGAACACCAGGCCCGACGGCTTCTGGCCACAAGCATGGCATGCATGGCTGGGCTGAGGCTGAAAACTTTGCACTTCGCCAAAATCTAGACAGCACGGGGACTCAGCTCCATCTGCACTCCTTCTCTGTCCTGATCGGAGACTTCTGCCAGGCTATGCGAGAGGACAGTGTGCCAGATGGCTGCAGTCTCATTCAAGAAGCCTTTAAAGCGAGTGCACGTAAGGCGACAGCAGCATGGACCCAGAAGCTGGCAGTGACTATTCTCAGCGACTGCGCCTGTCTTCGAGTCAACGGAAGCAGAGGCATCCTCCTTGTCTGCAGCTCTCGCCACAGCTGCATGTCCTGAGTTCACCGGACGCCCGTTGACACCCCGCAGCGGGCAATGCTCTCCCCCATCTTGAAACTGCCCGGACACCATGGCTGCGACCAGCTCCTTCTAGCCCGAAGTCAGGCACGAGATCTGACGTGCTTTCGCCGTCTGGCTTGGTTTGGTAACTGAGTAATATCAGCATTGCCCCGTGTCGCCGCACAGCCTGCTTCACAAACTTATCGCGGCATGTCAATTGGCAACAAGCGGACACGGCGTTCTACAAGATCTCGCTGGGTCCTTCGTTCTGGGCCCCTCCGCGCTTCGTCAGATGTAAAAAGGCAGAGTGCTGATCGTGGTGTGGTGGCTGTAAAAGTTCTTTAACCGGTGGTTGAGGACATGACCATGTGAAAGTCAAGATTTACAAGAAGGGGCACTTCAACAGGTGGCTTGAAGTGATACCTTGATTGAAGCAGGGCTTCAACAACCAGAAGAACGCCATTGGCCAATAGGCCCGAAGGCAAGCATCATCCTGGATCTTATCCAGCCTCAGGGCGAGTTCCGGTGGTACACGTTGGTACACTTCTTGTGTTGATGCTGCTGTGGCGTGTGGTGATGCCAGTCGCACACCTTATCTGTGCCGGTTTTGCTGATCGAGCCGCCGGCAGCGAGACGAAAGACACACCAATAAATTCACGCATGAAGTACCCTGCCACTACGGTGAATACGTGAAGAGGGGCGTCTCACCCACCTAGGATTCATCACGCCTCTGCCTCATCAGGCATCTCACCCACTGCTACTCACCAAAAAGCCACTTTGCGACTTAAATGACAAATTCGGATGCTATCCGTGGATTGAAGCTATTTCGCCGGCCTCTGGGTCTGTATATATATATATATATATATATACATATGTGTGTATACACAACACTTTTAGCACTCGTTGTTTGTCTGTGTATTCACTACTTCTGCTATGCATGTAGTTGATCATGTGTTACTGTGGTTATTTGTTCATTTTAGCACTCGAGCTCGACCAGGTCAGTTATATTTGTTCATACATATACATATGTATAATTATATATATATATATATATATACATATATATATATATATATATACATACATATATATATATATGTATACATTCACCTTTACATATGCACAAGCATTCATGTGTATGCATACACACACATATTTATGTGTGTGTGTGTATATATATATATATATACGCAAACATGGACATATACACACCATTTGTGTGCATCTACATACGACCACACAGTTTTCAGTCTCATGTGGTACCATTGGATTCCAGACGCGAACTAATGCTGTTGCTGCAGGAGGCCACCATGTTTCGATTTGTTGGGTTGCCTCGCCATGGACTCCGGCTGCCACAGGATTCGCGGAGGACACATCCCGTCTCATATCACAGAGACCCACCGAAGACGGAGCGACTTGCAAACACGTTGAGATTGGATAGCATAAGACCGGGTGCCTGGCCCCGCTGTCCAGCAGCCATCTCGCGCGCTGGCGGTTGCACTTCGTGTCGAGCGGCTTTCGCCTGCAGCAGTGTCACAGCTAAACCGCGAAGAGCTGACTCTGTGCTTTTGCCTGTGAGGTCTCTTCGCCACTCCGCAGAAAGTAGCCAGACAATGTCCGCTTTGAACGTGAAACTGGGGCCTGAAGACGTGAGTTCTCCATGCTTGGGAACCCCCAGCCTGCACCCAACGCCTCGGTTGCTTCTGGCCCACAGGATGTCACGCCGGCGCCCCTCCTCCGCAGCTCAGATGCCAGTCGTCATGTGGCCAGCACACCACCCTTGCACCCTGCGGCGGCCCGCGCAGCTGCAGCTTCTGCAGCATTCGGCGGAAGCTGTTGAAGGCTCCTGATGCCACGCAGTTTCCACAGAGTGGCCTGTGAAAAATACCCTCAGCCCCTCAGCAGCCTGCAAAGGCCGGTGACCTTATCGCGCTCGACCAAACGAAGCAGATCAAGCTCACAGGATCTGCCTCGAAGGGCCGAACGAAGCTAGAAGCGGGTCTGCCGCTGTGAAGACGGAGGGCATCGCTAGCGGGATTCTGCGAAGCAACCATAAAATTTTCGGCAGCACAATCACTCTAATCGGCTCTGCAGTTTCCCCACTGCTCGCCATCTCTCCCTCTTCTGGCATTAAACCCAGCCCGCGGCTCCACCGTCCGCGTGATTCAACTTGACAAGGATGCCTAGCTCTTCCCTAATCTCGCGACGGTAGGGTTGGAGGGAGGGAGGGAGGGAGGGGGATTCAGTCAGCTCGTGTACCGGCACAACTCTACGCGGAGATCGATACAACCGGCCTCCAAACACCAACACCCACACCAAGCTTGCTGAGATACACAACGCGAAAGTGTCCGACCTTGTATATTGGTCAAGGTTTACAACAACAGTCGTACAAGCATAGACTATAGACTGATCTAGACTGCAGGTACTCGAATGGAAGGCTTGCCGAAGGTTTGGAGCGCAGACCAACGCGACAGTGCCCGAGCAAGTCCGCTCCAGTTCCAGGATGCAGTGCTGTCAGCTTCACAACAACGCACCACCAACACCACCACCACCACCACCACCACCACCACCACCACCACCACCACTACCACTACCGCCACCAGTGTCAGCATCACTCGCATCAGAGGTTACCCGTTTGCGTGCTAGTTAAGTTTCACCGTAGGAAGTCGTAGCTATAGCAGCGAAACACAAACAGCAAAATTGATCAATGATAGAATCAAGAGTGCCGCGAGCGCGAATATCTCAGTAGCTGCCCCTCATTGTCGGCAAGTGGGATAAGGGATGGAACGGAGCAGGAGCTGGGAAAAGTACAAAGCATTACAACTTTTCTCCGGAACTCGTTGTACCGTATCGCCTGTAACTTCATGGGAGCCCCAAAGACCAGGTATTTGATTAGGCCCGTGTGTTTTGGGGTGTTTCAGGCGGTTTAAATGCATACAGCTGCTTTCGGTTTGGTCGGTGTGATTTAGATGCTGATTTCGCTTGTTGTTGAGATTCCCTCTGTCATTTGTTGGGGCCCGAATCTGGAATTTGTTCTGGCCCGATTCTGCTGACCCCTCGCAAATAAGACCGCCCGCCCCCTGAAACCAAGACAGTTACAAACGGCGGGTCGGCAAGCTTGTCAACAGAGAATGCTCTATGGCTATAGCAGTGTTCAACTTGCCGAGTTGGCCGGCTTCTGCTGTGCACACCTATGTGGCTCGGCGACTTCTTGGCATCCACAGAAACAAATTGCAAATGAAGCGAGCGGCTGTCGTTGGGCCGTGAAGGTGGGACTTGAATATGTGCAGCATGCACAGCTCAGTCTACAGCAAACAGTGTCTTTCAGATGTTGGAGCCGCTTCTGGAGACAAACACTGCAGCCCAATGGTACTGTGGCAAACTGAGAGGATGCTCACGATGCATTAATCTCAAGGACACAAAGCAGAAAGACCCCGGCCTTGCACCTTGCAGTCCACCCGCTGCTTCAGGCTAGCTCCAGCCAGGCGCAATGCAAGAGTCACCTCTTCACACTTTGCGGCGGTACAGCCACCTAGCAATCCAGTACCGCCCACTCATCACGACGCGGGCGTCCTCTGCATCGCATGGCTTCCAGATGCCGCCTTCTTCTACCTATGATATTAATATTGATGAGGGACAGGCAGGCTGGCAGACTGGCGAGATGCATCGGCGCCTCCCAGCGCGCAATCGCTGCAGCGGCTGCTTGCTCAGGTGATGCCATGGCACACGACGAGCATCTTGGTGCATCTTACTCGCGACGCTCGCATAGCCGTAGCCCATTCAAAAACTCCTCGACCTTGACTCCCACATGGCTCGGTTGAAGCCTGCTAAGAACTAGTAACATCCTCTTCTGAGCTTCCATTCGATTGCGACCAAATTGGCAGACAAGGCCCAGCTTCCGGTAGCAGATCGGCGGTAGTGCCGTCCACGCGCAGCTCTTTCGACGCTAGTTTCCACCGTGCGGGACCCGAGTTGGACCCCGGTGAATGTGAGACGGAGCTAAGTCGAAAATCCGGCGCCAAACAATTTACCATCACAGAGCTGTACTGTGCAACCATATCTGCTGAAGCTACAAGCAAAGTAGCAACTGAATCGCGCGCCGATACTGGCATGCTGTTTCTATGTGCTCTGCTTTGCAGAGCAACCTAGCAAGCATTCCCTGTATGCAAGCACGAAGCACGAAGCCCTGAATACAAAACGTCTCATCATAAACCTCAGGCGCAGCCGTCCTGCACTTTTCTTAGGCTTTTCCCTGGAAAATGGCAAATTGAACAACACATGGAGTATTTGTCACATCATTCCACGTTCTTTGAGGCGCTTCTTCGTGAGCGCCTGGCGGAGCGGTGCGGCAGTGCGTCAGTACGGCATCGCAGACTGAATCGAATGCGCAGGAACAGACCGAGGCTGAGCGCCAGGTTGGCGGCGGCCGAGATTGGAAAGCGACGCACCGAGCCGGTGGTTGGCCGACTTGAAAGAGGCCTCTGTTGCAACGAAGCGAAGTTTCGAGAAGAACTTCGGAGCTGTGGGGCGTCGGACATGGAAACCGCATCTTCGCTGGGAGTCGCTGGCCTCAGTCGGCAAGCGATCCCGAGCCGAGGTTTTTGACGTCGCGACCAGTCTGCTTGGCTCCAAGCGGCAGCTCGGCAGCGATGTTCACTTTCTGTGGCCGCTCACCGCGGGCCCTCAGCTGTGTTTGCTTGCCTGTCCTGGAATCTGACACCCCAACTAAGGACTCCACTTCGGCACAGCCATCGGAGGATTGCTAGGAGTCTTTTCTCGAGCACCTATCACAGACGAAACAGGCATCCAAGGGCACCCGTCCAGTACCGGAAACTCCTCACCGAGACGTGGACTCAGGCATCCGGCGGCTCCAGCGTCGGAGCGCAGGCTCGAAACCATGTCAGCCAGGCCCACACCAGACCTGGGAAACCGAAGTGCGCTTCTTGCGTGTCGTGCGAATTCGGTTTCCCCCTTCAGAACATCTGCGCTCAGTTGGGTCTCAGCGCTGATGCTTCATGATCTGTGTTCTGCGACCAGTGTGCGCCTCTTGAGGCTTTCGCCGCACAGGTTGTTGTCTATTTGCGCTCCCGGCCCGAGACCCTTCGAGAAGAAGGTGTGTCCATGAAGTGCGGAGGATTTCTTTTTCGCAGCCTCTCACCCGAAGCTTTGCAGACACAAGCTCTGGGGCTTCGAGCGCCGCAGGAGACTTTTTGAACTGGGTTATGGCGGCTTTGGCGTCTTTTATGCCTCGGAAAGACCGACACCGAAAATGGAGTGCATCCCCGAACATCACTTCACAGAACCAACGTCGGGAAACGCTTGCAGGATCTAGCTGAGCACTTGGCGCTTTGTGTCCTCCCAATTTTGCAAACACTCCTGGAGAGGCGATAAACAGCGAGCCACAAGCAGCAAGTTGCGACAACGCTGCCCACGGTAAGCATGGTAAGCACAAGCTTCACGATTGTCTACTCACGTAGGAAAACAGAGACACATACATGCCGATTTGTGTGTGTGCGTGTGCGCGGACAAAGCCCGGCTAATTCAAGGTTTCAGTGAAACTGCAACTGCAGGGAGCCCTGTCAGGGGGCAGCCAATGGAGTGTCCCTGGGCTCGGTGTAATTGGGTGATGGTGTTTCGGCTGCTTTCGTATGCGGTCAGTGTCGTGAGCCCTGGGAGGGTGCCAAGCGTGATCCTAACCATCAAAGTACGTGGTGATGTAGCAATGCACACAGCATGGGGACATTGAAGCTGTGACTTTGGCTGACATGGCTTGTGCATTAAACGCCAGCACTCGCCCTGAGCAACCAGTTGTTGCCTTCAGCAACCACTTTATGCAACGAAACTCTTGCATGGTTTGCAAATCTGTGCGAGGAGGGGTTTCGATGTGAATGCATGCATTTGCGGTGTAGCTTGCCACTTGCAGCTTTTTGGCCTTGAGGCGTCTTGTATCTGTGGCATGTCGACACACTGTACGAAAGCAATTCTGAAGCTTCACTTCAATTGTCGCCGGTGCAAACTTCCATGTTGGACCCCGTTGCTGCACTACTCCAAAGCAGAGGCATCACCAGCATGGATTTTCCACCTGGCATTGGGCATGTTTCTAGCAGCAGTCAGCAGCGACGAAGCGGTGAGAGACAAGTGGAGAGTGGTCGGAAACATACGGCGTCGATCAAAACGGCCATGAAAGAAGCGGAGCGTGTCTTCAAAGAGTTGTCAGAAGCAAGGCTTTCAAGCCTCCTTGACGTTGCTGCTGCGTGGGTTTGAGTGTAAAGCAAGCTTCTTCCGCAAAGGACAAGGGGTTGACCCGCATCATTGCGGCAGTCCATGTCCTGCTTGCTGAGCCCCCACTTCGTTCAAGTGTTTTAATTTTTAAACATCTTTGAACCACACGTTGCAGTGTGCTACATTGTGCCTTGCTTTTTCAAATGATCGGGCGAAAGGTTGTCTTTCAACTTTCAAGGCCGCTGAGTGGAAACGGAGGCTGCAGCGTCGAAATGTCTCTCCTCGAAGTTGTCTTTGGCGGTATTTCCATCGGAGCTTCGCTTTCTACATTCGCATGCCTGATGTTTAGTCGTCGGCTTTCTCTTGGATTTCATATGTGTCACCTTGGCTCCACAAAATCGGGATTTTCCATCGCGAGTATGTCGAGTCCGAAATTGCGACCAATTGCTTCAATCCTCCCGTGAAGTTTAGTTGCCAAAGCGTTTCCGATTTCGTCCCGATTGTCTTGGCTGCTGGAAGCTCCCACGCACAACCGTGGACATTGGAACGTCTCTTTGTACAGACTTGGCGTCCACCTTAAACCTATCCGTATTCAATCAAATTATCTTTAGAGGTAACGCCGTTGCCAGTGCCCCGGCTCGCCAAGCCAAGTCGGTGCTGCAGAAACACCCGGAGCTTGAGTGCATAGATGGCGTAGACGGTCATGTTGCATCACCAGCACGATTGTCGGTTTCAGGACGTTTGCCACTGCTTCTAGAGTCGTCTGCAAGACTTACATACTTACATACATACGCTGCCATGTGGGTTTCTGTACTGACAAAGACTCTCCCCAGCTATGTATGTACGTCTGCATATGTTTTAACATGTGTGTATTGCAGTTGCGTGTGTAAGCGTGCGTGTATCGAGAATCTTCGCTAGAGCCTTTCCAAGACGGAACTGGCCTGAAGAACGTGTCTTCCTCGCTCGCGGTCCTTGACTCGCTGCCTGGGCGGTCCACTTTTTGAAAGAGCCCTCTGGACGAAGTCAACGAAGCTTTCAACCGAGTGGAAAGCTGCACGAGCTCGGTATGTGCTGCGAGGTTGTTGATGTGGTCCATCTCCTTGCAAACCACTTTCAGGGTTTGCCATGCATGCCTATGAAGCCGAGCTTGGACGCCCGCATGTTCGATGGCCTTTCTGTGTTCCTTCTGGCGCTTCTTGAGCTCCACCTGCACTGGTGCCAAGAAGGCCAAAAGAAGCCACCACAACAAGTACACGTCGCAGTCCAGGCAGCCCAAGCCCATCGCCTGGTTGTCCAGGTCCTCCTTTAGATGCAAGCGCCGCTCAACGATGTAGTCCTTTACCTGATGTGCACAATGAAAGGAAAGCTTCCTGTGAACGCGAGCCCTAGCACAGTATCCTCTCCGAGTCTGAGCGGTTGACGGAAATGTTGGACGGCTTTGAGAAGTCGGGAAACCCGTGCATCGAAGCCTGCGATGTCTTCTGGTACTGAACTCGAAGCTCCCTGAAGAGCCATGCAGGCTACTCACCCGCCTGTTCAACCGACGCGCGCTTGGCTTCTTCCCGCCGCAGCTGGTGTTCTCGTATCTGATCCTGAGACAGTGCGAAACTGCACGGAAGCCGATGGCTACCGCCTCGCAGTCCCAAGCGGGCCTTCAGCATCTCCCGGTAATCACGCTCTATCGCGCTTCTCCAGTCCATGTCCTGGAGCCCAGGAGGAGGATGCCGGGCCATACCCAGGAGTCCCAAAGCCCTCAGTTCCACCTTCTTCTCTTCCTCCATGCAACGCCTTCAATGTTGACAGCAGCTGCACTTCACGATCTTCTGGACACCATTACCGAACATGGAAGCAGCGCCTGAGGTGATTTTGCCAGAGCTCTCTCCTCACTCACTTGCACCGCAGAGAGAATTGCAGAGCTGCATCTTTGAAGCCGCAACAGGTCAGTCGAAGCTGATATTCTTTTCCGCAGACTGTGGCGAAAGCTTCGAGGGGCAACCCATACAGGTGCGCCCGGTGGGTGATACTGTCTTATGTTTCTGTGCTTTCCGCACACACCCTCAGCCTCTGCTGGGAGGCGCACTGTTGCTGTAATCAGAGCCTAGCGGTTCCACAGCTTCGGATCTCCTTCTGGGTACATATGAATTTGGTCCTGCACTGGCACCAATACGCTGGAAGATCAAGCTGAACTGCCCCGCATTTTTGCAAACTGCTCGCTTTCCGCGTGGTTCGACCTTGGTCTGCGGTGCATAGTAACCGGGGCCAGGTGCGCATCCAGCAGCCTTCGCAGCACGGACATCCTCGGCAGGTTTACCACGACGCTGCGACCAGGCAGGCGATGACATCCAGTGGACTCGGGCTGCGCTTTCGATGCCATCCAGTTGTTGGTACTGCCCAGGTCCAACTGGATTGAACCAAAGCTTCATGTTGCCAGGGTTTCGCACACCCTTCAACACACCCGACTCATCGTACCTCGGGTTCTCTCCGAACGTGCACCTCAGTTTCCACCGGCGATGGTCGCCACTCACAACTGGGGAAAAGCTGCTGACACGAGAAGCAGATATGGAAGTGCCACTTGGGCACTGTGACAAGCTATGACCAACGGACCTCTGCTGTCCACTACGATATCGAAAACACACAGCGCAAACTTGCATGGCTACGAACCATCCAACGTGACCACCACCCAGCAGCCGACAAGAGCAGCTGACGAACGCAGTTGTGTTCACGAAAGCGGGGAAGATGAGGAGGAGATGGAGGGGTGAGGAGAGAGGCTTAAAACAGCCGTGCTTGCGGGTCACCATTTGCGATTTTCTACCAGCCCGCTGAAGCTCGCAAGGCAAAATGACCACATGTTTAAGTCAAGCGACTGTGGGGCTTTCCGGAACCTTGCATCCACGTCCTTCCGCACTTCGCTGGTGATGTCATTCACAAAGTCCCGATCTGCTTTGTACTGACCGGGCTGAATGCTCGCCGCAGCTGATCTCTTCACCAAGCCCGAATCCTCGGCACAGCCACTAACCCACTGAAAAAAGAAACAACTCATCCACAGAGGGAAGCCCCTGCCACACAAAGCAACGGAGTGCCTGTTTTGCATAAGGCTGGGCAGAGCTGAGTTTGAAGCATCCTGGTGGCCAGTGTAGTGGCATTCTAGCAGTTTATATACAGACTCTCTACGGCCAAGGAAAATTCTCTCAGCCATAATGTCAAAATCTCGCTAGTCAGCTCATTGGGGCCGTCGAAATCCTCAGAATCTCTGTCCCCTCAGCAGTGACCGCGGTCACCCAGCCAATGTCGGAGGTGCCCTTTGCGCGAGCCTTCACCCGCTTGTCTCCGTTTCCATTCCTTGAATACCACTCCAGGATCTCCAGCTTCTCGCCGGGCGCAAGTTCACGAATTGCTGTGCTTTCCTCAAGCTCGCTTGTCAGCGGCGTTTCTCTCTGCACATCCAACAGGCCCTCGCTTGGGACCAAGAAGGAAGTGCCGCCGCTGCCCGTGATGGTGGCCCAGCCTTCTGCAGCATCTAGAACTGCTCGGCATTTCGCACGTGGGATCCCGGGAGTCTTCTCTTCTGAGGGGCCCTCCAGGATCTCCACGAGCTCCCTTGGGTCCAGGCGCCGCAGCGCATGACCCTCCTCTAGGGCATCCTGCTCCGTCATGACGGTCTCAGCCACCACCAAGTAGTAGCACCGAGATGCCAACACCAGCATCTCTCTGCTAATGGTGCCCGTGGCCATGTCATAGTAACTAAAGGTCTTTTCGACTTTTTCAGCATCCAGCTGACAGCCGTCAGCTTGAAGAAAGGCAGTGAAGTCCGAGAGGTTGACCGTACCATCGCCGTCCTTGTCGACAGCCTTGAAGAGATCCTCTGGCTCCATCTTCTTGGCACGCAGGAGTTTGCTGACTTCCGCTCTCGCATTTAAGAGCTCCGTGACCTCCAGCTTTTCCAAGTAACGCTGTGCGCGCTCAATTGCCTGTTTGGTCTGCATCAAGCGAGTATCCATCTGCAGCACCTTCGCCTCGACTTTACGAATCTCGACCTGCACCCACTGCTTGACATCCTCGTCTGCAGAGTTTGCAAGGTCAGTTAAGCGGGTGCGAACATCAGACAACTCAGTCTGAGCATCGTTCAAAGCATTTGTGGCAGCTTCGCTGGCGGCTGTGACCTCTTCCTTGCCTGGCGCCTCGTTGAGGCGTTCCCTCGACAAGTCCTCAGCTGCAGCTGCCTCTTCGGCCTTTGCCACTGCAGGCTCTGCATCAGTCAAGGTGTCAACGACCTTCTGGATGTCGGCCTCGATGACTTTCTTCTTGGCCTCCAAAGCAAGCCTCTTCTGCTCTGCTTCCCGTTTCCGGGCTAAGACGGCCTCCTCCTCGCGGGCAATGCCCACTGCGACCTTGACACGCTGGAACCGAGCACGGGGAACACCCCTGATGCCCTCTCCGTGCTTCTTCAAAATGGTCGATGCCGCTTCTTTGCACAGTGGGAAACGGAACTCGCCCTTGGCATAAGCGATCATGTCATCCACCGTGAAGAAACCGTCCTTTGCCGAGTTGTACTTGTCAAAAGCTGAGGTGCGCTTTGCGTAGACCTTCATGGCGTGGGTCTTCCTCACAGCCTTGTCAATCATATCCCTGGCTGAGGTTGTCGAAGCTACGACTATTCTGTAGCATTCCTGTATTCGGGTTTGAAGCTTGATCTGCTCTTCCCGAAGCTCAGCCAAGTAGGGTGGCTTCACCACATCGATGCTCATCCTCCGCTCAACGATAAAGCTGGAGCACATCTTGCACGAGGCCTTTGCGGAAACGGATACCTCGCTCACAGACTTTCCGGCCTCTCGGGCTTCATCTTCGCTCATGGACTTGGATCCAAGCACAGGGGCAGCTGCGGTCTTGAGGCTTGCCGCGTCTTGCTCCGCCTTCTCAACGAGTCCCCCTAGCTCTGTGAGGATCCGCTTGGCTTCTTCCATGCGCTCTTGGTTTTGCCGTTCCTCTTCTATGCGGTGCTGCTTAATCTGCTCCACGCGCATCTGCGCGCCTTGGAACTGCTGCATCACCTCGGCCTTGACAACCTCGGCCTGGCTCCCGCACTTCGGCAGCTCTTGCATGATCATCTTCTCCACCTCGTCCTTGAGCTGTTCATAATTCTCAGGCGTTGCAGCAGCTAGCTTCTGCAGGATCGCCTGACAGTTCATAACCCCTTGTTGCTCTGCCCTGCGTTGTTCTTCCTGCCTTCGCCGGGCCATCTCGTCATCCCGCTGCTTCTGCTGGAGGTATTGTTGCTGTTGCATTTGCTGCTGATACTGTTGCTGGTATTGCTGCTGGTACTGCCCGTATCCCTGTTGTCCATATGCCTGGTAGGCTTGGCTGTAGCCTTGCCCACCAGAGCTGATGACAAAAGATGGGTCCACTTGGCCATCATATGGTACACGCCAACCGGTTGAGGGTGGCTGAGAGCTGCGCTCACTGTTGTACGCCCAGACTTGATCACCACCCACCTTGGGTCCAAACCACCAGCCGCAGAAGTTTGCACCATCTCGCTCGTCCCAAAAGTAGATCAGGACGTCTAGCGTGGGGTTGTTCGCCACCGGCTCATTCTTCTTGTAAACAGGCCGGCCATGGTTCTCCGTCTGGTAGGCGAAAGTGCCCCGAACGATGTTGCCAACAGTCGCATCCGCACAGCCTGTAACAGTCAAGCCGCTTGAGCTAGCCTGCTGCTGCTGCTGGCCTTGCTGCTGGTACTGCTGCTGCTGCTGCTGCTGTGGCTGTTGGTACTGTTGCTGGTACTGCTGGTACTGCTGTTGTTGTTGCTGATACTGTTGCTGGTACTGTTGCTGCTGCTCAGCCGTCATCTGCATTTGCGGGTATCCCTGCTGTTGCATGTTGTAGCCCGGCATCATGTAGCTCGCCATGGCGGCGCTGTACCTACGGATCCCTCCCAATCCTCACTCAGCCACAAGAGCTTCAAAGACACCCTCAGGCCATGAAATGACGTGAGACACTCAAGTGACGAACAAGGAAGCAAGGGGTGCAGCAGATTCATTCGAGACACACTGGCACTTCGATTGAAGGTCCATTCTGGAGCTCGTCTTTGGTCCCCCAGCTTGTCCAGAAACCTTGCAACGATGCTAAATCTTGCTTCAAACGCTTAGTTTAGTTTAGACTGAAATCTCGCCTGGAGTATGCTAGCTGCGAACATGGCGGGAAGAGCGGCGTCTTCGCATGCTTTGTGGATTTCGGGGCCCGCTTCCCGCAGTCAGGTGAAGACATTGGCATCCACAGGCAAGCTGCGACTTTCAGAATTAGTGTGTGCAGCTGAACAAGGTGCTGCTGAGTGTCTGTGCCTTTGGACTTCGGGGATTGTGTTCCCATATGGGGCCAGCATTATCATGATCGTCCGGGCCAGCTGAGCCAGTTTCCGCGCGAGAAACATCAGGATGACGAAGAATTGCTGTCAGACCTCCCGTCTTGACCAAGACCGCCGCTGCTGTACGGCTTCTTCAGCTTCTTCACTGATGTCAGCAAGATGCCGATCCCTGGCCTCAACCGCAGTGGAAATGCGCTTGCAAAAACACGGAGTCCCCTCATACGCCGGCCTCCCTCTGTGCCAGCTCCTCCTTAGACATGCCCGAACCACTGGAGCTGCCCAGGGCGAGGGCAGCCTGTACCCGGAACGCAATCGTGGAAGGCAGCGTGCTGGCACAAGGGGTCCGAGCCGGCGTCCCGGTATCATGAAAGCCCCCGAGATCAGTTGCCTTCGCCAGGCCAGGCCGCACAGGGCGCACAGGCCGCACCAGCGCTGCGGACTCTCAATGACTCAAGGGCCCGGGCTTTGACGGTGCCACGGAACTGGTTGGAATCAACGGTCAAAGACCTGCAGCGGCTGCAGCGTCTGCCGTTCAAGTACGGCCTCGACTCCAGAGCCAGGGTTCCGGACAGCGCGTCTTTCGAGGGCGGAGTGAAAGTCTTCGCGGGCCGACTTTGCCTCAAACCACAGATCCGCGCGGTCCGCGCAGGCGCGCGACTTCCGCCCCCGATTTCTGAAGGACCCGGCTCCGCGGCATCAGGCGGCACCTGCAAGCCCTCGCTCGCGTAGAGTTCCTGAAACGCAAACAAAGCAACACCGAATTTGCGCTCGTCCTGTGGCCGGGCTGGGTGGGCCCCGAGCCGCGGAGAAGCTGAAGCTGACGACGCGCTGGCAGGAACGAAGCGTGCCGACGCCCATCCCAAGGCCAACCTGATGGGATGCGGAGCGGAGAAGCTAAGCCTGCGTGACTGCGTGCCGACTGCAGTGCAACAAAAGGCGCCTCTCGACCCGATGCGATTGCCTCCGGAGGCAAGTCATCGACAGAGTCTGTAAAACTCGTCTTCGCTTGCTGCTAGATGCCGTGCTCCGGGGATCGCGCTTCTGTCAGCTGCTGTATGATCGCCCGCAGGCCTGATTGCTCCGGTGCTGACTCTCTGCCCGTTGAAACAAGGCTCCAGCCACAGCCGACCCTTTTTTTGCATGCCCGGCGGGTCAGTCGCTAGCTGCGAACATGGCAACCGTATGCCTTCCCATCTCTTGCGTCGCGTCGTCCACGAGAGTCCATCACTCTTGAGCTCTTCAGCCCTTGACAGCTAGGAGCACTCCTCGAACTGTTGCATCTGCCCGCGTCGACCCCACCAAACATCGCCCACCCTGCATCAAAGGTCTGACGATCTCATTGTGGCTGAGGCCTGAAGACTCAAGCTTTGGGATGCAGCGTCCCGTGATTGCAAGTAGGCCTGCCCAGCAGCGCCTGCTCGACAACTGCCTGAATCTCCTGGCGCGCACGCGGCGCGGCCGACGCTTCCCACCCGGGCCATAGAGGCTGTGCAAGGGCCTCTTCCAGCTCAGCATAATGCTTCAAAGCCTCCTGCAGAAGGATCTAAAGTTGAATCCGCAGCTACAGCATGCTCTGCAGTCTCCTCCTGGGTCTTCAGGCCCCTCCGCCCCTGCGCAGCACCCAGTAGTAACCCCAGCACCTGCAAGTCGTTTCGACGCTGACCTGCGTCAAACTCGATCTGTACCCGTGCCCGCCCGTGCCCCATGCCTCGTTGCGGTGCACGTTCTCCCCTCCAGCATTCGCAGAAGCCAGAAGGGCATCCCAAGCGTCGTCGCCAGCGTACTTGTACGCAAAGTGCAGCCTCGGCACAGGCAGCGCAACATCGGAACCAGATCCGTCCTACGCTTGCAATGTCGCGCTCTTTTTCCTTTCTCCGAACTGCAGACATTCACAGAAGTAGCTCAGTGACCGCCGTGGCCCAATGCCTCACAAGGGACTTGGCTGGAAAATGGACTGGAGACATACAGCTCAAGAGAGAAGGCTACATTTTCAGCAATCAAAGCGCAACAGCCCCAGGAAAACGCCGGCTGCGGCTGCTCTGCTTTGGAACAGACCTGGCTGCTGCAACACGGGACAGTCTTCCACGCTGCTCAGGAATCGCTGTCGGTTGCTCCAGTGCCAGCATAAGAAGCAAAATCGAAAGCGTGACTTGGAAGGTTCGTCAAGTCTTCCTTCTGCGAGTTTCATTATCTTCGTTAGTAACCTCTCACTTGTAGCCTTTGTCCGCACCTAGCCTCCTGGTTCCCACAAAATGGCTTGGGTCGCTGGCTATAGATTGTGGGGGGCGACTCTTCTGTGTTCTTTGCTCTTGCAGTGCTCGAAGCCTTCCACAACGGACGAAGATCACACTCTACCCTCTACCCCCTCCCAGTTCAATTTGATGTGCTTCTTCTTGCTACTGTATGTCATGCCTGTGATGCCTGGTGGGAAAGTTTCGCGAAACAAATATTCCCGGCAGCGTCCGAGTGTCACTGATCACTCCCAACTGAACATGGAACTCGAGGGGCCGACAAGCAGGGCTCCGAGCAGGGACCTGCTTCTTCACCAGCGACATATCGAAGCGCTCATTGCTGTCTCGGCGAAAGCGTGCCTGCTGTGCACAGCAGGCAGGGCGCAAGTAAGGCAGAGCGGCCGGGCACCTCCTCCTCGGCCGCTATGCGGTCAACAGCCACCAGCAATGGCTCCGAAGAGGACAAGGCACGCAAACCCAGGACTGGACAGCCACCAAGCCTGAAAAGCTACTGCCAAGCATGGCACTCAGTGTCCCAGCGAATCCACATGCCGCTTCCGATAAGCGCAGTGCCAGGGCGAGATTCCGAAGAGGACTCGATGTGCCTGGATACAGCTATCGAAGACACTCAGCTGTGATGAGTCACGTCATCCACATTTGCCATGGAAGTCGGGCTGCCTCTGCTGCATTCACATCGCCCAAGCCATCAGCTGCGGCTTGCTCTGCAGGAGAACGGTATTTTGCCTGTCTTCTGGCGCAAGAACGGCCCATAGGCAAAGACTGCCAGAAAACAATGAAACACCACTGGAATCTGGAAACAACAAACGGCAGGAATACAAGCAAATGATGTCGTGATATTCGACAGAAGTGCAGCTGGGCTGCGAATGCCACCCTCAACACTGCCTCACATCTTACGGTACTACCGTCGCAATGTGGTAGCACTTCCTGACGGAGACCATGGCTGCAGTTCGGTTTTTCGTACGAAGGACAAACTTCTCCCACCTGCACATCGGTGACATGGAAGCCGCTGGCTACCAGCTGGGCCACTGCTGCATCCTGGCGCCTCTTCAGCTCCCTTTCTTGCACTTCCCGGCGCCGATTGTACCTTCTGCGAGTCACACTCTTGGCCTTTCCGTTGCCTGTCTTTCGACTATCGCAACTCGCACCAAGCAGGCAAAAATCCACACAGTGTCTAGCGAACACACTACACTACACTTCTCCTGATCAGAGGCGAATGCCAACTTGTACACATACGAGAACTGGACCCAACAGCAAACACTAGCTCTCCAATGCCTGCCTTTAGGCTATGGCCACAGTACAGGCAAAAGTCTCTTGCTCGGCACATTCAAGGAGTCGCCGACGCCGACCCCGGGACCCCAATCTCTCTAAGCGCTTGCGTCTTGGCAGGGGAACATCGTCGGAGCTGCTGAGAACTTGAATCAAGTCGGCATCCACGTCACGCAGCGATCTTACAGCCTCCATCTCATTCGCGAGTGGCTGCTTGCCCAGTTCACGAACCAGATGCCAGTCAGCAGGAAAGCCGTGGCAGGGAATGCAGACGATGTCGCCTGGGAGATGCATAATGCGGGCGAGAGGGTGCTGTAAGCCTACAGAAAGCTTTCAAGGGGGTGCCTTCGTGCTTTCCCAATGATCTCCCGTGTGCAATTTCGCATGCTTACGCCTACATGTGCTTGATGTAAACTAAGTCAGGAGCCGTTCTCTTTGTTAATGAACCTCTGCACGGTCTCTGCCCTCAAAGTCTGTCCAGAAGCTTGTTTATGCTGCCGTCATTTCCAGTACTTACAGATCACAAGCGCCTATGTGTAGACCTGATCAAGCCCTGGGAAGCGGAATCTTGCTCCCCTGGTGCGAAGAATACTCTATGCAGGCAGCCGGCGGCGAACATCGGGACAAGGAGTACATTTGAAGGCTTCTCCTAGCTTGCCCTGGCTGGGCAGCGCGGGGTCATGGCCCTCTGGCAGGTAGCACAGAGAACCGAGCTGCAGCCCGAAGTTGGATTCGTCTATGGTAAAGAACCGCGAGCCCGCAGCACCCGGCGCGAGGAGCTTCCAAGCCAGAGAGGTCACAGGCGCTGACTCACGACGGTCACAGTCAGTATTTGGTGCAGTTTTGCTGGCCTTGTCTTGTGCCGAGCAGAATCGAATGCCGAAGGTTGAGTTCAGAGACAGTAGCCACAGGAAGTTGCGATCGCTGAAGCCCGGCGAGGCTATCGACAGCTTCGTCCCTCTGCGAGGGTCGCGCTTCCCACCGGCTTCCGGCGAGCACACCTCCAGCATTGGGCCCATGCGGCTGGTGAACTCTACCGGGTGCTCTTTTGCGTGGAATAGGATTCCGAGCTCGAAGATCGAAGGAGACTTGCTGTGCCGGAAGAACACAAGGTGGCCTGCAGTGCATCCAACCAGAGGCACAGCTATCAACCAGCACAACATGAGACTCACCAAAGCCAGGCCACCGTGGTAGAGGTCCCACCCTGGGCTGCAACCACAGACAACATCGCGCGATCCGAGCCACAGGTACTGAGGTCGAGGCCACAGAGCTCCAGCTGGGCCTTTTGTGCGACCTCTGAGAAGAGCGCCACCAAGAAAGCCGCCACACGCGGCGAGGACACGAAAAGAGCGTGGTCGCTGCCCGCATAAGGCCTTAGTGAAATCACGGCGGAGAATTGCAGGGTGCAAGTCACAAACCGAGGTACCGTTGCAGCTCCGACACCTCCGCCTCCTGCAGCCAGCAAACCGCTTGCATTCCGAGTGCTCGCCGCTCGCGGCGGTTGGTTTCTCTCATGCGTTTACGGCGCTTCCGAGGTGCTCAGTTGCATTGGCCGACTACAAACACTACAAATTCAGTGCCTGCTCTCGGACAGGCATCCAGCAGCTGGAGATGTTCAAATCATGTCTACCGACTTCCGGGTCGTTGAGCTATACTTGTCTGGTATTGACTGCTGACAACAGACCGCCGAAACTTGAACAAATCCATACATCTCCGCCCGACCGCGAATGTACATTGAAGAGGCATTTGCCCTTCATTGGAGCTCTGTACAACTCATAAACACCGGCCGTGCTTACCTTACACATTAATCTGCCGCCTTCTGGTGGGGCTCCCTGCAAACATGCCTCTGGACATCGACGCTTGCTGAAGCTGTGGGCATGGGATCTGCGGGGTCTGTGGAGCTGTCGTTGGGTCCGTCTTGGGAAACCAAGGAATCGCAACGTTGGGACGACCGGCCAGGGCCTTCTGCGGCACAGCCTCTTCTCGACTGTCGCGACTTTGCATCATGGGAGTCATGGGAGTCATGGGAGCCGGAGGTGTCGCACAAACACGAGCAACCTTGATTTGAGGCTGCTGCGGCCGGAGGTGCACACTTCCTGGTGGCAGCAGGACGCTACGTGTTGGCGTCCATGGCATCCAGGTCCCACAATGACCAGGTCCGGTCGTGGCCAAGCCGCTTCCAAAGCCGGCCACACATCCGCTCTGCTTTGGCCATTTGTCTCCGTCGTGGCAGCTTCGAACCCCTTCCACGCGACCCGCGCTGCGAGCAGCCGTCGCAGGCTGTGCATGCACACCAACTGCAAGTTGCCATGGGACAGGTGGTGATCGTAGCGGCAACGTGGACTCCGTCAGGACGGCGGAAGCAGAGTCGCTCGCTTTCTTGGTTTCCTGTTCCGTTGGGGCTGGCGCAGCGGCTGAGATGGCTGAGGTCACCGTCTCGGCCTCTCCTGGGACTTCTGCCGGAGCTGGAGGCGATGGAGACCTGACAACGCTGCGAGTTTGCGGCTGCGGTGATCTGCGGACCCATTGCGAAGGACTGGGTGGTGACGACAGAGGTTTACAGCCTTGTGGCCTGAAGACATTTGTATGTGTCTCTTGAAGTACGTGCCTCACAGTCAGGACTGGAGAGACCACTGGACTTTTGGGAGAGGCAGCCTGCACTGCGGATGCTACAGCCCTTGTCTCCGAAGGCTTGACGGCAACGTCCGATGGCGCAGTGTCACCAGGCATCTCATTCGCTCTCGCCGGCAGCCTCACACTGCGGGCAGTTCGCACCAGGGGCCCTACGTCCTTCCTGGCAGCCCGGCACCGCTTCGCTGAAGCACTTCGCTGTATCCCAGTCTTGTCGCGCATGAGCTGGAGCGACATCCGGATGTCCCCCCCAGAAAATAATGCATCGCAAGCAGACTTGTCGATGGGGGTTTCAGTCTTGTCTTCCGGTGTCTTTGGCTTGGGGCGGTCTGACAAAGGTGATGGTTTTCCAGTCGACTTCGCAACCTTCTTCGAGGCGTTGGCCGCATCTCCTCGGGATGTCTTTCTCGCAGCCGGGGCAGCAAGCGTTGCAACACTTGTCAACACATGATGCGACTGTCCTGCTGGATCGTCTGATCGACTCTTCCTGCGGGGACAGTGCTATAGAGCTACCTCTTTCAGGAGAGGCGAGACAAGGTCAAGATGCTTCTCTCATCCTGTCCTTTGACTTTGGGCTAGAGGTGAAGACTTCATGTCCGACAGCTTGATGCCTCGAAGAAATTCCCTTGATCCGGCCTTGGTCTACAAGACACAAAGCCACGGTCTCCTGTCGCACTGCTCACGTAAATAAGTTCAGCACTCTCGGGCTCGCTTTGACGGCAGCACGTGCTGCTTGCCCGTTCTTTGTCAGTTGCCCCTCCAGTCCAAGCATCCGGTCCAGTTACATTCGCTGAACTTTTGTATGCAGCACAAAACATGTGACCTTCAGGTACTCCATGGCTGCATCTGCCTCCGACCTTTGTCCGCAGGACATGCAAGCACTCGGAGAGCCTCACGGCAGCTACAACCCTGGGTTTGCAGACAGGGAACGAAACTTTGGCCTTCTGCCGCCTCACTGGCCCCGCAGTCTTCTGCTTCTCTTTGAGGTACTGCATGACACCATCCTCACTGTCCTGCATGAGCTGTCGCTGAGATTCGGGGGGAGCCTATTACCCTCCCTTCGCTGGTCCTCCAGCACGACCATGACGAAGCAACGGGCTCAAAAGACGACTTGCACGTGGTTTGTGCGTCTTAGTTTTTGAGATAGTGGAGATTAGGACTCCAGACTCCAGACTCATGGATGCATGAATCATCTAGCATCTGGCTACCCGCTGCATCTCGAAGCCCAGCTGTTCATCGGTCACAAATTTCCACAGCGCTCCCAACTTTGAGCCCAAGCATGCAGATTGCGCGTTGCCAGGAACAGCAGGTATTGAGCTTCTGCACAAAACGGTTAGCACTCCGAAGTCCTCACCGAACAGGTCTGCAGCTGCATCCTCGGCTGCACGCTTATACCCTGCCGGCATCCACAAGCAAAGAACTTCACCAAGCATGACGAGCAGAAGCTTCCACAAACGAGCCACACTCAAGTCGCCACCAGAAGCCAGAAACTGCAAGTAGTTCGACAGCTCCTCAGTCAGTCAGTCATACGCCGCGCGGCGCGTGGACAGATATGGCTTGACGCACCGTTCGATACCAGACAGCGGGGTCATGTACAAGTCTGGTTACTTCACGGTGGCCGCCAAAATAATCAAAAGCTCTACTGCTTACTTCAGAAACCCATTCCCGTCTCGGCCGACCTAGGGACTCTTATTTATGTGCACCACTACAAGCGTGTTCTTTGGCAGCACAGGGGCTCGGCTGGTCAAACCGAGACTCCTCCGGTACGGGCAAGCTGTGCCGCACGAGTCGTTGCACTTCCTGGTCACAGGCCCGATTCGATCGCGGCGCTACACATCGCTCTCGACTCTGGCTGCTCTTCCAGCCTCTGAGCCTGAAGATGAATCGTAGGCCAGATCCAGCAGCTGAGCAGCAGGGCCCGCCAGGAGCATGGCTTCCGGCATGCCGGAGTGCCACAGTAACTCGACTATGTGACTACGACTTCTTCTGGATATATGTGCCTCAGTTTTTGACTGAAAACTGTTATCATCCAATCATCCCCTGGTTGTCAGGAGGACTGACTCATGCAGTAGGCTCGTTCGCAGTATGAAGCCTTCCACTGTCACATGCTGTGCAATGTCCGGATGCTCGAGGCACAGCTGCAGAGCTGACTCCACATCAACGAACGGTGGTGCTCATCTTAAGATGCACAGGCCTGAGGCTCGCACAATGCCGGGAAAGACCCACCAATGTAGCAAGCAACAACCTCAAATCAAAGCTCTGAAGATGCATCCACCCGACTGAATTAACAGCCCCTTGATCCTGCGAGACTTGCTGTTTCTCGGAGAGCATGCCTACCAAGGAACTTTGGGTTCCAAACCAGCCTGATGACCATGGCGCGACGTCCCCCGATCGAAAGGTCCCGCCCACCCGGCCTTTCGTGGCTAACCCCTGCCGGCTCCGACCCACGGGTCAAGGGTTGGGGAGAAGTTGGCGAGCTCTGACCGAACGGGAGCTGCAAAGTCTAGTAGGGCCCCGAAATCTTGCCGGATTCTTTGCAGGAGTGTGCACAGATTTTCAGGGGGTCTCCAGACCATCATGCAGATTCCTCTTGAAGCTGACTGAATAAAGACGACACGTGATATTGGCACACCCAGCTAGGGTCTATCGGTAGCAAGTCGAATCGACGACTGTCAAGGACTCAAGTAGCGTCGAGATGATATGTACTCCTAAGGCACAACCATCGACGTACTCCTAAGGCACATCCATCGACGTAATTTAGGACGCTGTGCACGCTCACTGGCTCGAACTCCTGGTGCTACCTTGTGCTACATGGGCGTTTGAGCTAAGACCTGAAAAGAGCACTTGGAGACCCAATTTCGTTAAAAACGCCTCCGCTTTCCAACAACCACTCCAATTCACGACATCATCACCAACAAGTCCCTCCGGTGCTCCCGAGAAGCCGGATCAGTCCCTCGGCGCTTCCTGTCAAAGACAGCGCTCTCGTAGACCTCGGGTTTCAGGCTCCTACTGGAGCTCCAAGTACAGTCCATGGCAAAGTCTTACAAAACGCCTCCAGCGAAGTCTGCATGGAAGCAGAGTCCAAGGACGTCCCACGCATGACCTTGCAAGCACAGCAGGAGGCTCCAAGCTGGCAACGCTTCGCAATGCAAGTGTGCCCCTACCTTATCCAGCATGTAGGTCGTAGTCCTGACATATTCAGGGAGCACCTGCCGAGAGAGGCAAGCTGGCTGCTGTGAGCGACAGCATGGTGAGGAGAGGGGGGGAAACGCCTCAGATGATCGTGTCACCGCTAGTGCTTCCACCGCGCGTGCAGCAGCAGTTGCAACATCCTCGCCCTGAGCCAGTGAGATCAAAGCGACTACGGCGGGAATGACCAGACCATCCATCGTATCGACATTGTGACCATCGTTGTCTGGACAATCCTTCGGATCAACACCTGCTCGCCATTTCTGGAAGAACATGCGGTGGCAAGTGGAAGCATAAGTGTCGTTGTGCGTACCAGGTGTCGTCATGAACTCAATGTATCGCTGTCGAAAGTCGCTCGCCGAAAACCTACCGGTGCTCCTCAGGCTCCGCAACACAACCCGCGCAAGCGATGCTTCCAGCGTGTTTTCACCAGCATCCAAGGTATGATGATAGTGAAACTGGCCACCACGGCGCCAGTATTCCTTCTTGTCCTGCAGGATTGTTCCTCCGACTACATCTCCTTCGTTGCTTCCTCTGCCACCTCCTCCGGTGCTGCTTAGCTGCATGATGGAATCCGGGAACGGGTGAACTGAACGCTCAAAACCGGACAGCAGCTTGCCACCGAAATCCTCTCGAATCTGATCTGCCCCTCCGTAGTACCAGTGCCTTGTTTAGTGCATGCGACAAGGCTGACAGCAGTCGATCACAGCGAAACCCAACACACCTTTGCTCCAGCCATGGCGCACAGGCATTGCCAGAGCATCACCAGCAAAGAGACCCCACAAGGCCCCACTCGCTCTCTCGGCTACTGACATGGATGCCACGAATGTGCCCAAGAACTGCTTGACCTTGAATAGCACCGTCTAAGGCTAAGGATGTGTTCAAGCATCGCGTCCTTTCCGCAGATTGAGGCGAGCGCCAGCACCACAAGCCACATGCTGAGTCGCCCCATCATGGCAGGCACGCCGCACTCAGGGTCTTCAGCCCAGAAAGCACAAACGTACACCAAGTATTGGCTCAATTTCGATGGTGGTTGCTGCTAAGGCACGCAACTGCACAATGGCTGAGAGAAGCAGGAACATGGCTCGGGCTCTGCAGACGATCGACACTGTAACTGCACAGCCTTCAGTCCGAGTCCGACACACATGAACAGCCGGTCTTTGGTGAGACCGTTTGAGAATTTCAAAGCGCATTTGCCTGAGCATGAAGTGCGCAGAGTGACGGTGCCTGAGCCCAGGAAGGCACAAGCTTAACTCCATCGCCCCGAGCGATGCACTGAAGTTGAACCTCGGCTCAAGACAAGGCAGAGGATGCTGCAGCATGTCTTCACAAGCCTTCATATCCGGGGGAGCGACTCTTCAACATGCGTTAAACCTCAGGTTGAAGCACAACCACCATCAACCAGGCCAGCAAGCCGGCAGTGACGTCTCGAAGGCCCACACTGTGAGCGGGCCCCTGCAGCTGGGAACGTGCGTCTGCTCGGCAGCTTATCGCAAAGGCCTGGAGGGAGACAGCACAGAATTGCCCGTGTGATTTTCCATGCTTTCAGCGTATCTGGGGAACGTGCATCGGAAATGTTGAAGTGTGGCCTGGCAAAAAGTTCGATCAACCAGGGCGAACATGGTGGCGAGTGTCCTCATGCGAGGCTGGTGAAGACCCTCTTCCACCTCGATGTCAGGATTCTGTACATACAGAACATCGGGATTCACGGATCATCTGAGGAAATCTCCTTCCAGCCAATCCTGCAAAAGTTCCTGAGCAGTCGCTGCACGAGCATCACCAGCTTCCACCCCGCAAGGCCCTTCATCAGTTCTGCAGCTGGAATTCGAAACATTCAGGGTCTGCTTCTTTCCCATGACTTCAGTAATGTACCGGGTAAAAGCGTCCCATGCCTCACAAGAACCACTCGGAAGGACAACGACGTGCGCATGTGAGCGCTCACGGACCTGTGGCACTTCGTCTGCATTCCGCTTCGCGAGATTGTGCTGGAAGCTAGCAGCATCTGCCAGCAACAGCTCAGCCTCATTTGGACCATCATTGCAACACGTGAACTGTCGGAATCTACCAGCATCTTGGCCTGAGCTCCTCACTGTGTACATCCGCTGCACCACCGCGGCGGTGTTCGCCACTTAAGTGCAACATGAGAGTCTACTGCAAACCATAGCCAAGTGGCGACGGCAGCCCCAAACATCCCGAAGGCCATTTGCAAGACGCTAGGAAATTGCAAAGCACAGTGTGATGAGCTGGCGAAAGCCGTTGAATCAATCTGTCCTCGGTTCTCGTTTTATCTCCCCAGCCTAGCGGTCTCGAGTTCTGCTTGGATCAGTCTTGCAATTGCATGCTGTCCAAGACAGAAGAGGCTGCAAGCCTCCGCATCTCCGCAGCACGACTGCTTGACCCGACTTTTCTGCCACATCAAGTGGTGTTCTCTGTGCAGCAGGGCATTGACGCGGAAGGGCCCTTCTCTGCCATGCATGACAGGCTGGGCGAGTTCTAAGATTCCTTCCACGGACACCGTCAGAAAGCTCTGACAACGGAATCGCTGCTGAGTCGCATGCTGCCAGCACAACATACGGTCTACATCTGCGCTGCATGTTTTGGATGTGCTGACAGCATATTGCACAAGCACGGCTTCAGTGCCCGACAGAAGCAGCATCGCACTGCTCCTGCCAAGTGACTACATGACATGCGCGTCTGCCTACAAAGCATGCAGGCAATCGCATGCAAACAGACAACAAAAGGTGCAGAGTGGGAGACGGATGTCGGCCGAAGGCTCCTACAACTTGCTAGCCGAAAGCAATGACCACTAAAATAGGACTGAAGCGAAGAAGCCACAGCCCAAAAGCGCGACAGCCGCCAATACACTTCAACACGCCAATCAGAAGCAAAGTGTTGCGACCAAGCTGCAGCAGCTTAGGATGACTTGCTCCGCGCTTTCTTTCTCCTCTCCCCTGCCAGCTTACCAGCTTACCCTTGCAGGACTGCTGCTTGGATCCCCAACTTGTCCCCCTGAGCACCAACCGATCTTGGCTGAAAGTGGGAGGGCGCGCCCTTTTTGGACTTCTTTTTTTTGCCTCAGAAAAGACGTTGAAATCAACAACCGCCTACTCTGCAAGAACGGTACTTGCAAACTTCGCAAACTGTCATCCCCCTCTGCCAAGGCACGGCATCTGACAGTAGTATCAGTAGTACTACTGGCAGACAAGAACAATAACATAACAACTGTGTTGGCACTGTACGCTTCCAGATGCGGGCGTGTCAGGCAGTTTCAACAAGAGGAGAACGAATCACATCTGGGCATCGAATCATCACTGCTTTGGCCACGACTGGATGCGAGCACGGTTTCGTTTCAGCTGTGCAACACCGGGTGGTAAACGCAGTAGTGACTAAGCTCCTGACGTGGTGCATCCTCCTCATCATCCTCTTCCGCAGCCTCTTCCTCGGTCCCTTTGTGTTTTCGCCTTATTTTCCGCGACACCATGCAGAGCCACAGAGCAACTAGCCATTGCAGAGGGCCCCGCTTTTTGTTGCCTTTTTTGGCCTAGCGAAGCCGCGCGTGTTTTTTTGCTTGACGGGAGTATACAGTAAGTGACTCTGACTCTGAGAGTTGGGTCAGCTTGCCGATTTTCATATCCTCCTTCCTCCGGCCTTGTCCTTCTTCTTTTTCTTCTTACCTCACGGAGCCAAGGGCCAAGGGCCAAGGGCCCAGCCCAGGCCGCAGCTGTTGGGGGCTGTGCCTGTATGCGTGGCCAAGTGGTCCACGAAGATCTCAAAGCATTCTTTTCGAGTCTGCTCATCCACAGCCTACCGAGGGATCTAACTCACTCGACATCGCGCCAGTCCGTTTCCGCACAAGGTCCGCGCCTTCCAGGCTGCCCTCTTACTCAGAAGACCTTCGGCATCCTGCGACCAGCAGAGGTCGGGCCAATTCACTGCACCAAAGCGGCGAGGCACTAGCTGCACGTCTCCTCATAAGTGGTGCCGGCTGAGATCTCTTTTGCCCTTAGCTTCGACATACGCCAAGACCGTGAGAGTACACTGACATACTGAACACAGCAATGATTCCGGACCTTTTCCCGAACTTCCAGGGAATGTCTGAGCATCGGGCTTCATCAACAAATCCACGAACCTTTGCAGCGTGACGAGAGGTGACAGCTTCAGAGCTCCGCATCTATAGGGCAGAATCGTGTGCATGGGGTTTTGCCATCCGAAGCACAGCAACCGCTGAATAGGTCTGAGAGCTCAAAACAACAGACAGATATGGAACTCAATAATTCGGGATGAAAAGTTTAAAGCAGCAGAAAGAACAACAACAACCACAACAACTTCATCGTGCAAGCAGCAACTGTTACAGTTACAGACGGAGTACAAAATGACACGCCTCACCAGGATGGGCAATGAATTCCACGCCATAACGCCACGAAAACGAAAAAGCGCATTGGTCACAGCAAACGCCCATTTCGTAACAAAAACAAATCACAGGAACTCGCACGAGGCCGAGATGCTGCGTCCGGGTCTTCTCCCCATCCTCATCGTCACCTCATGGTGATGACATGCGTCGTCAAGATGCCGAAGTCAGACTTAGCTTTGAAGCTGGGGGCAGGACCGTCTTCGTCGTCCTCCTCCTTATCATCTGGCTTGTCCTCCTCCTTGTCATCGCTATCGTCGTTCTCTTTGTCACCTTCCTTGTCACCTTCCTTGTCGCCATTCTCTTCCTTCTCGCCGGACCTGGCTGCATGCCGTAAGATCTGCATACCAAAGCAGAGCCAGACCGGGGCCGGAACTTTTTTCTTGGAGCCGGCCTTCCAACGAAAAATGACGACAAGCCAAGTGCTGAGAAGAGGTGAAAGGCTCGGACCCGCCGCCGGCATCTGCATCTGCCTGCCTCATTGTAGAAAGCCTACGCCTCACAAGACCTCCGTTTCTGTTTGGACAACTTCTGCTCGGCTGGAAATGTTTTCTCGCATCTGCCGAATGGTATGTGGCAAGGCAGGGTGGGCTGAATTCATCGAAAGTCTGAAGGCCACAGCGACAACAAAGCTGACCTTACGATATGGGTCCAAACATGCTCCAGGCTGCCGAAACTCTCAAAGCGCTGGGACGACAAGAATCCCCATTTCTACAATCACGGCACTCAGCTGTCACCTGGCTGAGTCCAGGCAGACGGCATCACCGGCTGTGAGTGAAAAGCGGTTCACTTGAAGTTTCCAGAACCGGAAGAGTCGAAAGCCGAAGCTTGGCCGACAAGAACTACGTCGCACGCCGCGGCATGCGAGAAAATCTTTCTTTCATGTGGGGCACGAACCCTTTTTGAAGGCTGTCGGGGCAGCACATCAAATCACAAGTTGAAGCTACGATGACCTAGAATTCACCCTGCATGCGGAAGCCTTTCTGCCTGAGCATGTCAGGAATCTGGCCTCAGTAGTGCACAGCAGCAGACGAAGCTGGCAGCAATCGGAATGTCAAGAGCACCATCCCCATTCCGAGGCCAAGTCTGTAGGAGTACTGTGTAAGGTCGATCCTCTCCTGTTTGGGTGGCGAAGCGCCATGTCAACAACTCGTTTATGCCGTAAGCTGCGAGTTGAGAGGAAGGATGCCTGTGAATCGCGAGGCTCTTGGGCTTCAAATTGTAAGCCCAAGGAGATGCTAAGGCTGCAAGGTTGTTTTTCTCTCGCAGCGCTTGCTAATGCAAGAAGGATCGCGCGGGGACTGCGGAGCTGCACGTGTGAGCATGGAGCAGTACAGCAATACAGCCGGGTCCTTTTCATTTCCATTCTCTATGACGATGAGATCGGGGTTGTGCCCTTGCACCCAGCGAACCTGCCGACAAAAAACTAACCTTGCTTCGTCTCATCTACCAGGGAGTTCGTGGACCTCCATATTTTGCCATTCTTTCCAGCGCTGCTCCTCTTTCAGCCACCGGCGGACGTCAGCAAAGTGATTCAATTTTCAGCCTGGACATGCAGAAGGTCTACAATGACGGTGGGGACCGGTTTAGGCCATATGGCAGTCAATGAAGCCAAGACGCCCTGGCACGACATGATCATGCCTGAGTTTCTGCACTGGTACTTTGCATGCTGCTGTTTGCACGGATGAGCTCATTGCCAATTGAGAGAAGCTGCCTTTTGCGGCAGGCTTCGAGTCTGCTGCCGCATCTAGCATCGCACAGCTGCGCTCTTCGCAGTGCCCATCCTGTCAGCAGCGACGTTTCAATGAAAAGCACTTAGTGTTGCATGTAGTCACGATGCCGCCAGCTGACTGATTCGATGGCTACCCATGACAGACGGATTCTGATGATACCTGATGAGTACCGGCCGGGACACTGCATCGCATGACTTCGCCATGCAGAATTTGCCATCTTCTGTTTTCGCCTGGATTTCACCACTGCATTGCCAGGAGTCCTGATGAGCTGTTTGCGCCTGGCCTTCGCCTCCGCCACGCCCACCAGGCTTGCCCCAAGCAACAGGGCAAACGCCTCGGCTGCGACTGCAAAGCAACAACAGGCTGACAACAGCCCTGTTGACCGGCCCTCTGCAGCTGTGCCACTGCGGCGCTGGCCACCCTGGTCGCCATTGCTACCACAAGACCCCTCGGGCCAACACCCTGCAAGAAACAGAAACAGCTTTCAACTGAAGCTCCTGCATCCTGCACATTTTCGACCGTCCTTGACGTTTCTGTAGAATGGGTTACCAGGAACCATGTCTGGGCTGGGCACGCATCATCCGACTGTCTCGCGGCCTTAACATGACTCAATGACAAACACGAAAGCAAACCGTAAGGAGCGTCGTAAGTCCTCTGCCCCAAGGTCTGGATCATCAAAATCCACCTTTAACCAGGCCTCAGCTCTCTGTCGCTCACTGCATTCTGCCTCACAGGTCTCTTTGCAAACGTTGCTGAGGTGCAACCCTGTCGGTTGGAGCCTGGTTCTGTTTCAGCTGCATCGGAACCTTGTTCGGCACATGTCAAGTCTGGGGCTACTCGCGTGGGAAACGAAACGATCAAATCGAGAGATTCAGGCTCCCACCAGGATCTGTGCACCATGATACAGCTGCACATCCTGCACGCCACGTGTTACAAATATGCGCAGACCACAAGCCAGGATTCGGACGAGCGAGCGGGTCCCGGGCCTTCTCTTTCTTAGTCTGAACCTGAGCAGTTCAGTCAGCCTGCTGAAAGCACACATCTAGAAGTTTCACGCGTGCCCCTTTTTCGGCGTCGATGCACCGATTAGGCAATCTCTTCGCGATGCCGTCGCCTATTCAACTAGGCATCGGTTGGCTCACATTTCGTCAAGCTGCGCCCTCACGAGGTTGCAAGGTCGTCCGGTCTCTCGCCAGCATTATTGCGCAAAGCACGTGAGGCACCGTGAGCAACTAGCACATTTGCTGCATCGTGCCTGCCATGAACCAGAGCACAGTGCAGAGGCGAACATCCGTCCTTCGTGCGTTGCACATTGGCGCTGCATCTTGCCTCCAGCAGGAGTCGCAGCAGGCTGGCATGCCCCGCGTTAGCAAATCCAAAAAGCAAAGTGTCCTTCACGTCCTGAGACATGTCCTCTTTCAATTCAGTAGCCAGTGCACAACGGCTGGAGTCGTCGTCCTGTAGACGGAGGAGTCGCCGCTTTTGGGCGGAGACTCGCAGGCTGGCATCCGACTGTTTCGGTACAATTTGCCGCAGAGCATGAATTGCACGAACTGTAGCCGCAACGCCAGACTGCCCAAAGTGGAAGTGCTGTCCAAGAGCCTTGTAAGCGGCATCCTTGCCAAGCGATAGGCGCACACACTCGAGAAGCACGTGACCTTGCTCGCGTAGCATCCGTAGTTCCGGTGAGCCTGGTATCCCCAATGGTTCTCGAGACCCTTTCTTGGTCTGCTCGGTCGCCCCGCACGTGGTGCAATGCCAGATGTCATCCCCCCTCGCTAAGAAGCGAAGTCCAGTTTGTGCGAATTTGCCACAGATCGGGCATGTGCAGGAGAGCTCTAATCGGCAAGGTTCTCCGGAAGAAAAGAGTTGCATCCGCTCGCCACAGAAGCACCAAACCGTCCAACCAGCATCAGAGTCTTGGGGTTTAGTTGCTAGGCCGTCGTTCTGCTCCCAGTGCTTGAACACATCGTCGTCTGGAGCACACCAATGGTAGTCCACCTGCGAGTCATCTGCACGAAAATGGAGTGGCGCTTCCTGAGCCAGCACATGCTGTGGACAAGGGGGCATGGGGCACGCATGCCGCTGGCATGCGCTTCACTCCCTGTACGAGTACTACACACAAGATTCACCCAACGTGTAGCAGCAACATGAGTCGCAACTACTGTAGTACTGCAGATGCCAGACACTGAACAAGCAATCGGTTCACAGATCTGTGAACATGGCTCTGGATCAGGAAGCGCCCAGGACTGGATCAGCAAAAAGTTGGCAGAACCAGCAGGTTGTGGCCGAAGATTCAGTTCCGAGGGTAGCCTGCGAGCCCGCTTTTGTGGAAGCTCCGGATCGCCCGAGGAGGAGGCCGGCTTCTCATCCATTGCACTGCTTGGACCACTTCACGAGCCGGAAAAAGCCAACTGCACAGAACGCTGCGAGAAGAGTCAGAAATCTCATCTAGTCGTCACCCACATTCCACCTTTTGAAGCTGGTCTAGACTGTCTACACTGTGCAAAAGTTCAAGAGGTGCCATGGTCCATTGGTTGGGGCCCTCGCGGAATCAAGTCTACCGGAACAGCCCCTGGCATGTTTTACCAGCGCACAGCTTTTCCGCATGACGATGTCGATTGGATGTGTTGGCTCAGAAGTTGCGATGCCGGCAGACGTGCGGCGGCGACAGCAGGCCTGGGGCCTGCAAGTACGACCTGCAGGCAGAAGGGCATGGCCGGCAGATTTATTGCTTATCTTCGGGGTGGTGGTTAGTAAGCCCGAATCAAAGCAAGCATGCTTTGCATGCCGTGCGGCATGCGTTGGCCAGCAAAGGTGAAGCTCCACATCAAAGTCCGTGCTGAAGCTCGCCAAATCTGCTCGAAGCATGCTCACATCCAGTAGGCCTTCGAGTCCTCTGGGCAGATTTCCGGAAGTCTCGCAATGGGGCTCCAGCAATACTTGGGCACCATCTTGAAAGGACTGAGCAAAAAGCAACTCACAGTCTTCATGTCCGAGGTCGTGAAGCCTTTGCCATGTCGCCCCTTGCCCTGGCGCTTGTATCTGCCGAATGCAGTCACCTAACCTTAGGTCAGGTTGGCCAGGTGAGTCTTCTATCTCATCCACAACCATCCCGTGCCAGGACGGCCGCAGATGAAGACCAGCCCCAAGCTCGGAAGAGACCCGTAAACGAAGCTTACGTGGAGCTTCGCACTCGAACAATCCAGGTGGCGCAAATTCGAAAATTTCCGTCACAGCGCCTGTATAGCCACGGCGCTGGTTGCCATCCACACGGGAAGGTGCAACTGCACGGACTGCGCGCACATGCCAACGTCCAGCTTCATTTTGCTCTACCAAGCCCAAAGACTTGAGCTGCTCAAGAACGAAAGACAGAGCATCTTGCGGCGACATCGTCATATCCACCCGAACGTGGGCAAAAAAGTCTGCCACCTCCGCATCTGTGATGGGCTCCATGAGTTTTGCTGTGCATCGCAGAATCGACGATAAGTCTGTCCTGGCTAAAGCATTCCTAAAGAACACATGTCCCAAGCAATCCACGACTCAACATGCAGATAGCTTCGTAGGGCCTGCTCCCAGAAAGCGTCTGGTGATCCCCACGTTGCTGTACACGAGCTTCACAGAGCTGCAGAGCGGCAGGTCCTGCATCACCTGCCAAATCGCCAGGGCCGCTACGAGTTCAGACTTTCGAACCCGTACCCGGAAAGGCGATGCATTCGATTTGTTGTTGCGTCTTTACGGGAGAGAGAAGACATCCCCGGCAAAGGGATGGGCGCGCGCGTTGTCTCCGCCCCCGATGGGGTCAAGACGCAAGCGGGGCACCGAGCTCCGAAAACGTCATGGCCGCGTGCACGGCACCCTACTGCTGCAACCTGGATTGAAAATAAACAGGGATTCCTTGATCCCAGCTTTGCGATTCGGAAAAATCCGATGGCATAGAGGTGAGTCCCAGATGCAGGGACAAGGGAGCCAGCCGCTGCAACCCGAAGTTGGCTTTGTCACAAGGGGCAGTCTCGAATCTGCGACCCGGTGTGCGTTCCGCAAGGATCCGCAAGGCTGCTTATCAATGAATTGTTTTGTACATTACCACGAAGGAACATTTAGAAGCACATGCAGGTCGCAGAAATCCCCAGAGGAAGCGTCGGTACTGTCGCCCTAGCAGGGGACTGGGGAGGGTGGGGGGTGCTCGTCGGGATCACATCCCTTCCCGGGGTCGGGTCCACACCCACCCTTGTAATCCCTCAGCCCGATCAACTGCTAGGCCCGGGGGTGCGTCATCTTTACATGTCAAACCGAACGAAATTAGCACATACCCAAGAAATCGTCCTGGAGGGTCGACGGGGTGGAAGAGCGAAAGCAGCACAGCGGCACCATCACCATCGAGAACTTCCAAAATTTCCCCTCGATGGCGACGGAGGGAGTTCACTCGATCCAGAATAACCACCGAGGAAGCTGCCTGCCGGACCTGGAACAGGGCGGTGCAGTGACATTTCCAAATGGCTTTACAAAGAATGCCTCGTCCAGGAACGAAGAGCGGCGCGCGTCCTTGCCGTGATGTGCGTAGTCATCTTGACCTTCGCTCACCATGCTTCGTCTGGAGATGCAGCAGGTGCAACATGTCCAATGCAAGGTCATGAATATTTCAAGGAACTGATGCAGACCGCGTCCAGCTCAGCAGCCAGCCCTCGCGCCAAAGTGCTTTTTCCGGACCCCATGATCCCTCGCAGGACGAGCCTCTCAATCTGCAATCCAAATGCTCTTTCGACAGAACACAGCAGACGGCAAGGCTTCACTACCGATAAGTTTAACAGCTCCTGACACATCCAGCTAACCTCCTTCGCGTGCATCTTCAGCGTAAGCCTACAAAGACATTGCAAACTTTCACCAACCCATTGCAAAGACTGCACACCGATGGAAACCAACGAGGTTGCACGGCTAGGAGCTTAAGGTTGTCATCAAACATGGTAGGCTGGTGCCACGATTCAGGCACCGAGCTTGGTGATTGCCAAACTGCCAGTGATGCGACGGACGTGTCACCCGTAAATCCTCCAAAAACTGTTGTCTAGTCGACGGTCGCGGCCCAAACGAATGGCCGATGGGATACCAGTAATGCGAGGAAGCAAGTGCTGCTGAATACGGAACGATTGGTGTCGGTCCATCGGTTTATGTCACACACAGCCTGCTGATCGGGCCTTCGCGCCCTCTCTCCACAAGCCGGTTGGAGACAGAGGCCCATTCGGACTGGTCACCAACAAAGCTTTCGTATGCCACCCTATCAACATGAGACTTGACCCACGTTGGGCTGACCTGCATGACAACGCCGTTATGCTCCGTGCCTGATTTTGCGACAACACTCGACACATTTCAAATTCTCACCACGAGTAACGGTAACGAAGCACAGCTGAAGTGAACTTCTCTTTGCGTATTGCACGACAGTTCAACAAGAGCTCGCGACCCTGCATCATCTGTTTGTTCGGGTTCCTTCCCCAAGCGTTCCCACACGCGGCGATCGCTAAGAGCAGCGGAAACTCCCCCCCAACTGCAGAGCCGCCAGCATTTATCAGTGTTGCGCCCCCGCACTCCGATGCGTGCTGTGCCGCTTAAAAGTCCACACCGATGGCAAGCGAAGCAAGACAACCAGACTTCCCGGCACCTCAGCTGCCAGCTGCCCCTCTGGGGAGCAACAGGTCTGGCTGCTTGCGAAGCCAGCACTGCAGGCACGGCAGGGGCTCCGGAGACAGAAGTTTCCAATGCCGCCAGCAATGCTTCACCACTCACTGGTGCATTCCTCAGCTGAAAAACAGGTGGCACTGTTTGTTCTGCGGAACTCGAGCACAAGCCGCTGCTGCTGAAATCTGAGCGGCAGCTCTTGTTGCCTCCCCCAAGCAACGAACACAGTGTCTGCTGAAGGTTGCCCTGTCGTCTTGTCAGTGTGGCGCTTTACGTCAGCAACGACTCCACCAATGTCCAGCCGGTTGCCCGCATGCAGAAGACGCTGGCAACCCTGGATTCGGGCCGACAAAACTTCAGAAGATTTCGAATTTCGACATGTGCTGTCTGTCTGTCTGTGCTGTGGTCCGGCCTCTGGGCTGGTGAAGGTCACCAGAGCGCATCCAATGGAGTCATGCTTTTGGACGTGCAGAATGTGCCGTGATCTGGTGAGTGCTGCTGACACTTTCTCCCTCGTCTGGTCGATGATCTGCCTGCCCCGTCGCAGTACGTCACTGTGCTCCATCGCAAAAACCTGGCAGAGTTGGAAAAAATCAATCCGATATTATCAAGAGGGTGGGATTTTCGGGCTTGCCAGGGGCCATAGTTCGGCCTCTACGTTGCCTTCAATTCCGAATTTCCCACACGCTGGGTGTCTGATCCGCTCGCCACGCTTGTCTTGAAGCCTCTTCCAGGTTCTGACAGTGTTTGTACATAATTACACCAGGCTTTTGTATCGCTAACCCGTGATTCTGACACATTCTGCCGGGACGCTAGGCAGCTGTGAAACCCTCCGGAGCTATTAGAGTGGTGGTGAAGACATTTCACTAGCCAGAAAGTGTTCCGATCTTGGAGCAGTCGATTTGGCTTTTACTTGTGGGAGTCACGGGCAAAATCCAAAGCGGCCCCGGCAGCGAAGGCCTCGTGTGCAGCGGAGATCCACGGCGCTATGAGTGTTCCAGAAGGTAAGTCTTTCACGAGCTCGCCAGCCAGCACACCGAAACACGTGTAGTAGTCGCAGCCCTCCGATGTCTGACACCACTGCTTGGCCATCGAAGCTGACATGTCCACTAGTCTGGCACTAGGCACGCTGTTCTTCCTGACGGGACGTAGAAGCGTTGTCACAAAAGTATAGCGAGGAAGCTTCCATTTCACTCGGACAGATGGCCGGTCATTGTAGTGGTAGTGCATGACCAAGCCCTCCAGGGTATCGGAATCGATCAAGTCTGCGTGTTCCCGAAACTGTTCTACCGGCAAGCCGTATCGAGCAAGCAGGCGCATCGTCGTCTTCGCAGTCAGAAAATCACGCATTCCTTCCAGCTCACCCACGACTCGCTTCACCTTGCCCGACGGGACCTCCAGCACCTGCACACATCGCAAGCCACTATCCTTCGCAACAGAACGAATTTCCGCAGGAGGTAAATGCAACAGCAACGAAGCATCTTCCGTCTCCGGGCTATACTGATTGTCATACTTGCCTGCACAGGTAATCATGACCGCTTCCTTGCGGTAGGCATATCCATGTCCTTGGTCGGACATGCTCAAGCACTCGCCGCAGAGGTAGGTCTGGCTGTCCGCCAGGCGACGGATAACAACTGGGAGGGCTTCGCCCAGTTCTGCAGCAATCACATCTGCAGCTAGTTGCGTGAAGTCCTCAAGATAGGACTGGCTGCAGTTGGCACTGTTCTTCGATGTTACGACCCAGTAGTATTCATCCTTGTGTGAAAATGCCAGCAAGGCAAACAGAAAGCCAGACCACTTGATGGTGAGCGAAAGGTGCGAAACGCCATCTGTTGAAAGCGATCTGTACTCTGCATCGTTCTTGAATTTCGGATAGAAGCCACAGAGGTGCAATCGCCGACCCGGCTGCCAGATAACGGGATATCCCCGTGGGAAGCAATGATCCTCACCTAGATTTCTCAGCAGCTCTGTGTCCTTGCATGTGATCATGATGATATAGTAATCTTCCAGGTTGAGTCTCCAGATGTGTACACGAAGCTTCTCATGGCACTGGAGAAGCCCGTGAAGCCGTCGAGCCCGGGGCCCTCCAGAGTCCCAAAGGGCCTGCCGAAATTTGACTTTCAGGCTCGGATCCTCATCCCACACCGGCAGCAGCTGCGTCACACCTGCCCTGGCCATTGCCATCCGTGCGCTGGTGCTGGGCAGCTGGGTGGCTGGGCGGCTGGGCGGCCCCTTCTTGCAAAGACCCTGTCCCGGCTCCAGGCCCACTGCGGCCAAGCGCACACGTGAAACATGCACAGACTTTGAACACGAGCTAAACCAAAAAACAAGCAACCGTTCCAATCAGCGGCTCTCGATGCATGTGTGGCCTGGCAACGCCAAGGGTGCGGCAGCTGGCTTGTCACCATGTTTCAGACCAGTCCCGTTCATGGAGAGGTCTCGCACCTAGCACAAAGACGACCAAAGACAAGTAGGATCAGGAGTTCTTGCGTGTACTCCGGTCTTCAGTGGCCACTCGTGCTGAGCGCATCTCAGCGCCAGACCACCAATCTTGGCGGGCTGTCCTCATCCTGTTCAGCTCATGAACTCTATTTCCCTTCCATGGCCTGTTCGTTCTGATCGATTGATTGAAAATGTCATGCCATCTGTGCCTTTTCTTGCCGAACGAGTTGGCGAGAGTCTCCCATTCAACGTTTGAAAGAGAAAGCCCTGTCCATCCCTTCCAGTCATCCTTGCTCCCCTGTCTTTGTGCACCCTTCCTCGTCGACGTTCCACACCGAAGCCCGACCGGAAGCTGACGGAAGCTGCAAAGCAATGCCCCCACATGAAGTCGGTTCGAGTAGCTCGAGTCGTTCAGAATACGATCAAGCACTTAGTCAAACAAGACTTCACTGACAGGAACGAATCTCCCGCATGTCGAAAGAGCTTTAGATGGGTAGCCCGAAGCATTGAAGAACCATGAAAAGGTACCCTGAGCCCTTCTTGATTCGTCACTCGTCCTTTGGAGGGAGAACACGGATCTCGGCATGGAACTGCCTTGGATTTCAGCACGAGAGGCAGACACTGAGCCGCTACGTTCCGCAGATCTTTGCAGCCTGGCCGCGAGCAGCCTCGAAGTTCCACCTGGATGTCGTTTCCGGGAGCTCTGCCTCAAAGCCAAAATGAGTTTAGGCCTTGTGCTCTTAGAGTCTTGTAAGATCAGGCAAGGTGTGGCAGTCGCTCTTTTAAAGCAGCTTCTGTCGGCCGCCCTTCTGCGGCTGTGCTTTGAGCAGCTCTTGCAGCCTGAGTCGGAAGCTGTGCATTCCACAAAGCCCTGCCACAATCAAAGTCTCACTTCAGAGCATTGCGGGAACAAGCACGTCCCTGTCTGAAGATTCATCTGGGCCACCTCCCGCGGCAAGCCCCCACCTGGACAGTCTTAGCATGCAGACCAAGCTGTTTTGCCTGAGCTCCCTTTATCTGCCAGGCCACTGCAAGCTTGAAAGAAGGAATGTCCGGATGTAACTCCTTGCAGGTTCTCGGTGCACTTTGCATTGGATCCGCCACGAAGGCACGCAAGGGTCTTGTCACCGTTGCCGATGCAATGACACAAACACGTACTTACAGCGGAGGGACATTTACGGGCCCGAGGCCCTCAAATGACCGAAAGCTCGGCGATGTTTGACCCGGTAAATGTTCGCCCGGCAGGTCAGCTAACTGTTACGCGCGAGAACTGTAGCAGTAGCAGAAGTAGTAGTAGTAGTAGCAGCAGTAGTACTACAGCAACAACCATGGTTCGAGCAACCATGGGTATGATGATAATGGTTCTGCAGTTGCACATGCGTCATCCTCCCGGCCCCTTACCCCACCCCTGGCAGCCCAAGCAGGAACAATTACCTTCGAGACGTTGTCGTGGAGTATGCTTGAACCGCATACAACAAGATTCTACACTGGTGTCTTTCTTGCAAAGTATGCTAAGACCACACGTTTCAGGCCGCAAAAGTCAAACAGTCGTCGTCGTCGTGGTAGTGGTGCCAGCAGCAGTAGTAGTAGTAGTAGTAGTAGTAGTAGTAGTAGTAGTGGTGGTAGCCGCCACAAGTGCTCAAGCGGCCGCGCTGAATAGGAGGTTTCGAACAGGCTTGGGGCGCAACTGCTGTGCTAGAGGTCCCTACCGGGCTCCTTTTCCGAACAGTAAAGGTTTGTGCCTCCCTCTACGCCATGGTCCTCTCCTTATTCCTACAGGAGCTGCTTTGAGCCGCCAGGTCCCAATTCGTCGGCCCAGACTCTGTTTAAAACATTGCATCGCTGGGTAGGCGGTAAGGTTTCCACTTCCGCGCAGTGGAGGGAGTCATTAGGCTTCTGTCTCTTGGCGAAAGTAGCGGATGGCGCAATTGCCAGTGCACTCACAAAACTTTGCATCTCTTCGCAAGAATTCGTTCCAGACAGCATGTAGACGGACAATACGAAGTGACGGGCCCGTACCATACCGAGGGCAGGTCTTGACACCTACCCTGGTCGACCGTCTGGGGGTCCGGCCCCCACCAACTCGAAGAGAGCTTCAGTCACAGACTGCTGACTCCCTGCATATGGCACAGCCTCCCGCAGGGCAGGACGACTAGAAAGATCCATTAGGGTCGTCTCGTGGAATGCGGGACACCTAGGTCAACAGCAATGGGGAGAATTAAAAATGTGGCTAGCAGCTGAAGCATCCAACCACTGTGACGTGCTCATCCTGCAGGAAACACACTGGACGGAGACAAGTGAATTCAGTGTTTCAGGTTGGTACTGTATTTCTTCGGCCTCAGCTTCTGCCAAACGAAATCCCCCGCAGAAGCAGGGTGCCAAGCGGAAGTCCAGACAGGACTCGAAAGAGGGACCATCCACGACAAGAGCGGATGGAGTTATGATTCTGTTCTCGCCCAAATTCGCAGCTAAGAGCCTTCGCTGGAAGGAATGGAGCCCAGGCCGAGTCCTGGAAGCTCGCGCGGACATTGCAGGAACCAGACTGGTCATTGTTGCTGTTTATCAACATGCTTGGTCCTCGTCCAAGTCTATACAGTCTAACAAAGATGACCGTGCTCAGGTCCTGTCAGTCATGTCCAAGGTTGTCAAGCAGGTGCCTAAGCGTGACTCTCTTATTGTGGCAGGAGACTTTAACACTTCCTTGCGACCGAGCCCTCCCTTGGTGGGCACGCACGTGAAGCCTCCCACGGATGATCGCCCAGATGAATCCCACCTGTCTGATCTGTTGCTGAGGTTGCGCCTGGTTGCCCTTAACACCTGGCACTGCGACCACTTCGTTCAAGGTGGCGTGGAATCACAAATCGACTTTGTCCTTACTAAGGAATCTACGGCAGGAGGCAAGGCCAAGCGATCTGCTCCCTGGACGGACTGCCCGCTGGGAAGCTGGAAGAAAGGCGGACACTACCCGATTAAAGCTGACATCCCCCTCCAGCATCACTGGTTGCTCCCACCTCATAAGGGCAGCATGCGTCGCTATGATTCCTTAGCTCTTCAGGCATCAGTCAGAGAGGACGATGACACAGCCAAGGCACTGCATAGTTGGATAGCCTCCAGAATAGAGTCCTGCCAAGACCCCACGGATTGGAATGCACTGCTGCTTGAAGGCGCGGAACGATTTTTCCCCAAAATCCCAAAAGCTAGACAGATCCCGCTAGAGTCAGAGACTCGTCGTATGTGGAGGGCCAGGACCTCCCACAGGGTCGACAATACAGCTCCCTCAGCACAGCTGATCGAGTCCAACCAAGCAATGGCACAGCCTCCTAGGTCAAACACGATACCTCAGCCGCAAACCGAGGCAGAGCTGGCGCAGATAGCACACAGACAAGCTGTGAAGCAAGCCAAGAAAGAAAGAATAGCGAGCTTCATAGCGGAGGTCGATGCGAGCATAGCAGAAGGTGACCAACATATCTCGTTTCAGACCCTTAAAAAGCTGCCTCCTTGGCAGCCAGCGCGTCGAGCTCAGCTCAAGGACGCCACAGGACATCTCCTGGGTCCAGCGCAGGAGCTTGCTACACTCAGGGAATACGCGAATCAGGTATTTGCGGCTCACCCACCATTAAGACCTTTGACAGGAGCTTTTCCAGTCTTGGAGCCATCCAAATTAGCCGCTCACATTCAAACAATCAAGCCCAACAAAGCAGTGCCAGAGGGCGCCGCACCTGCGGCTGTATGGAGACTTTGCAGTGATGTTGTCGCTCCAGTTCTTTCCCGACACGTCGCGGCTAAACAGACAGAGGACAGTCTTGAATCAGACCTCATTGACGCAGATCTGTGCCTCATCCCCAAACCGGGCAAACCATCAGACAAGCCAGCAAACCTGAGACCACTGGGTATCTTGCGACCGGATGCTAAAGGACTGGCTGGGGCGGCCAGGGAGGCGCTCCAACCCCTGACTCTCTCGTTCCTGAAGCACATGCCACAGTTTGCCTACCTCCCAGGACGTGGGCTATCGGATGCGCTCGAACGCGTCGTGTATCATCTGCGAGAAGCTAGGTCTTTGTTAGAGCAGGCTCACCCCACGAGACATGCTCTCCAGCAAGGCACACAGGTGCCCCCTCTTGTAGGGGGTCTGACCTTTGCTCTAGACCTAAGCCAGGCGTTTGACACAGTCTCTCGCCAAGAGATTATCGGTCTCCTTCAGAGAGAGGGAGCCGATCAGGACACAGTCCACCTAGTTCAAGCTCTGCATGACGGATCCAAATATGTCCTGCATGCCCAAGGTGACTCCACCTCAGTCGAAACAACAGCAGGCATTAAACAAGGATGTAAGCTCGCTCCCACCCTATTCTCTTTCCTCACAGGTGACCTCTTCCGATCACTGGTGGACCTGTTTGGCGCTGAACAGGTTCTGAAGTTTTTGACGGGCTACGCTGATGATCTGACGCTTCATAGGACTATTCGTTCTGAAAAGGACCTCAAGGCCATCCATGCACTGATAGCTGCCCTGTTGGAGGAGGTCCTCAGGGTCAACATCGGCAAGTGCGTCATTCTGGTGAAGCTGGCAGGTAGGGAAGCACAAAATGTGACGAACAAACACAGCTGCTGGATTACAAACCCCAAAGGAGAGCAAGTCAGAGGGTGGCGCATCGGCCCCAACAAGTCGTTCCCTGCCTTCCAGTGGGTCTCCTCTAGCAAGTACTTAGGAGTTATGATCTCCTACAACCACTTCGAGTTGCAGACTTTGCACTTTCGGATAGGGGAGGCGAAGCAAAAGCTGCATCAAGTTCGCCAATTCGTCTATAACCGCAGACACGCAAGCACCATGTCGCGCCTGAAGGTGTGGCAGAGTACCGTCTTGAGCACCTTGACGACCGGCTTATCAGACGTAGGTCTAAGCGAAGAATCGGCCAAACAGCTTCGCAGCTGGCACGCCTACAAGGTACGATCAGTGCTGAACTTACCGGCTCACACTACACGTATCACCACCAAGGATCTTTTCCAGCTCTACAGCATCCAGGTCCAGGACCCTGTCCAAGCGCTGCAGTCTAAGCTTCAGAAACGACTTCGTAAACTAGAGCGACGATCAGTGCGAAGCCCGGACATCACGACAGACCCCTCAGCCCTGCAAGTTATCCGCGACAAGCTGTCCTTCCTGTCAAGTCTCCCTGAACCAGCGGATCACCCGGTCACCTCGTATGATTGCACGCTTTGCGATGCCTCCTTTGAGACGTCAAATGGACTACACTTGCATAAGTCGAGGGTTCATCCGGCCAGTATCGATCGCTTTGTGCCTTCAAGCTTCGATAGAAAACTCCACGCAGTAGATGGGATGCCGCAATGCGCAGCATGCAAGCGCAAATTCCATCAATGGAAAGGCCTACGGGACCACTTGTTGTCGGGAGCATGTCCAGAGCCTCAGAAGCTTCGTTCATTAAACGAGTCTGACACACAGTCCAGTCATCCGGAGATCAAGACACTCTCACAGCTGCGACAGGACATAGCTCTGCTCCCACAACACCGCATTGCGGAGCTCTCGAGGACTGTGGACGCTAAGGTTCTCAACCATAGATGCCTAACGTGTGATTTTTGGACTTTTGACCACACAAAAGTCAAATCACATTTTCGACAGGCGCATCCGAAGGACTTGTCACGACTGCACAAGCGAGCCGTCCATATCTGTCAGGGCTACTCGCCACAGCTCGCCAAAGGCCACCCATGCTCCTTTTGCGGCTACAAGGTCTATGACCGTAGACTACACCCGGAGCAATGCCCAGTGCTCTATCAGGTCAGCACGCAGTGGCTGCGAGGACAACCTGAAACAGAAGCTGATCCTGCTGTCCCGCCCCCTAGGCCTCAAACAAAGTCGCTGGCCCACTTTTTTCGACCTAGGGAGAATGGCACAGCCTCAAACTCGTCGAGCACAGCTCGTCATCCTACCATAGACTCGAATCCAAAGCCGGAGTGCCAAGTTCCTAGGAACACAGAGCCACAGCCCGCGGGCACGCATAAACGGGCCTTGACTAACACGTCAAACTCCTGCTACGCTAATGCTCTCTTCCAGGCCCTGCATCAGATCTCGAGCTTTGGGTACGATCTAGGCGCTCTCCAACCAGTACTGACCCATCTTGGAGACGAGACGGCCTCCAGAATTCTGAACTTATTCGGATTGTTTGAATTTCGCCATGCCATCTCTGGCTGGCGACTGGATGGCAGGCAACACGATGTTTCAGAATTTCTCCTCCACTTGCAGAACAAGCCCATGGGATCCCTTCAGCATACCCAGTGGCAGGGTCGCACCGAGGGAATTGTTGAAGAATCGGACGTGGGCGTAAGCCCTCTTCTCCTCCCCCTTCCTTCGGGAACTCTCTCTCTCCAAGCTTGCTTAGGACTCTGGGAATCTCAAACTTTTACTCGCGCGTTGGTATGGTCCCCAGAACTCTTAGCGGTCGTGATCTGTCGATGGCAGGACGGGGTCAAGAATACCCAACAGTGTGCGTGGACTGGTCGTGCCATGGTGTCCGTATGGACTTCCAGCGAAAACAGAGTTCATCGACCCTATCAAGTCCTGGCAGGAGTTGCCCACTTTGGGGACTCCTTAGCGTCAGGACACTACCGAGCTTTCTGGCCAGAGGACCCAGCGGATGCAAGATCTCAGGTGTGGATCTCTGATGACTACAAGCTTCCGGAGAGGGCCTCAACGGCCATGGTTCAATCACTTTCTCGTAATGTCTACATGCTTTTCTTGCAACGAATTCGTTAGCATCATCGCCTTAAGTGATGCATTCCGGCCCGACTTCGTCCTCGAGGGCTTAGCAGGGCGCCCGTGCGTGAGAAGCCTGTAGTCAATTTCACGTTGACGCAGGCCACCTCACGTCAAGGCCAAGTGCGTCATGCGCGCACGCGGAAATGCACTTTCCGTAATACCTTTCCTCTCAATCAGCTCTCTTTTTGCCTCACCTCCTTTTTATTAGTTATCAGCTTCCCCTTCGATCACTGTGGCCGTCATGACAGCCTCGCCTGCGGCTGCCAAAAGCCCAGAGCACAAGCGCTCCCGAAATGGTCCCGAATTCGAGGAAGCCCCAGCGATGGACACCTCAGAAGAACCGCCACTAGATTCTCTTTCGCCAGCAGCCAAGGCCGCTGCGCTGCCAAGGCAACGAGATCAATCTGGCCGCAAATCCATTCCCCGCCAGAGGGGGCCAGGAGCCGGCCAGATGCCTGGGCAAGGCTCCCAAGCCCGCGCCCAAACGGGCGCCATCCAGGTGCTCAGCCCTGAAGAGCTTACGAAAGCATTCCTCGTGCATGATGATCAGATGAGTCTTCTGCAACACCAGCTGTCTTTGGTATACAAGTTGCCCCAGGACCACCACCTCTCGAAGGCTTTATTGGCATCCGTAAAATCCTGGCAAGGCGGTTTGAAGCAGCTGCGCCAGGGAGAAGCTCACCCGGAGGGATCATGCTCGAACGCCGTGTCCGTTGTCCTACTACATGAACTCACCAAAGGAAATCCTCCCGACTATGTGGACAAGACAGACTACAGTAGGCTATTGAAGGTGGTTGATTCCATGATCAACATCACCACGAACAAGTCCAAGCTAGCCCAGGACATAGTGCACTGCTCAGCTCGGCCGAACAAACTCAAGACGCACGTCATCCTCGACTTCAGAGTGGCCATCTACTCAGATTTGATGCCACATCTCTCCCTGCTCGCCTCCCTCTTCGACTCCCGCGAGGACTTTGAGCGCTTGGGAAGAAAGGCGCCAGGAGGATTGGCCCGGAAGGCTCGAGGACGGCCCTGAGTTCTGCCTAGGTCCAGCACACAGTGCCATCAGTCCTTCAGCACAGCTGATGCTCCTGCCTAGTCTTGTACGTCTGGAAAATTCCGCGCCACGTGCGCACAGCAACGGGGAGCCTACGGTAAGCTATGCCGATTCTTTCAACAAAGTTCCAGCAGCTTACAAAAAACTGAGAGCCCTGAGCGTGCTTTCCTCACTCTTGCAGCTCTTTGAGTCAGAACCCTGGTTGCACAAGTTCGGCTCGAGATTTCAGCGATAAACTCTTCAGTTTTTGCGGATCTCCCGGGACCGGACCAAGTCCCCCACTTCTTGCGCCTCGTGCGTCAGCTGGACGAGATTCTCAAGCGAAAGGCCTCGCAAATATCCACGGATCCTGGAGCGGCGTCCCCTACCAGCTCGCAAACCGTGGAAAGAAGCACCCTGCCTTCGGGCAAGGCTCGCCCACCTACGCCGCCAGCTCCCAAATCTCGACGAACTGACGAAGAACCTGATCAGGCAGACAGCAAAACTCAGCTCCTTCCTTAGGCACTATAGACATAGCATGTTGCCAGCCTAAGAAAAGTCCGTGTTGCTGCCATGGGCTTTCCTCGCTCTGTGTCTCTCCGAAGCTTGCAGACAGGAGTGAGGGCTCAAGCACCCTGCCGCTGGAAGGAAGCACACAGTGCACCAAGGATTCGGCACAGCCGACACACCCCCGCTTAGCCAGGATGTATCGCGCTCCCTATCCAGATGGAGTGCATGAGGCTCTGGCACGGAGCCATATGCCAGGTCTTCGCCGACCGGTAGACTCCCAAATCACGGCAGCCATCTCGCCCGAACCCCACGGCAAATGCCTGGCAACTGGCTACGCCAGCGCCGTCTACGATTGCAGTACTGCAAACTTTGTGCTCAAGAAGGTCACGAAACCGGAGGAGGAATACTTGGCCAGACGTGAATTCAGCAGACTATCGCGACTCCCACCGATCAACTGCATCATCGAAGCCTTCTGGCAGCAAGGTCCTACCTTGTTACTACCCCTCCTCTACCACATCCATGTCCCATCAATGACTGCAGACCATGTGGTCAACCTGGTGGCAGACATCAGGGCTGCCTTGAACGCAGTGCATTCCAGCCAACTAGTCCACGCGGACATCCACCTGGGCAACATCATGGTTCGCTCTGACCCTCCCACCTACATCTTAATTGACTTTGGAGGAACAGCGGGGGAGAGCGTCTACCCCCTCAGCCTGGGCTACGGGGCCCTCGGTAAAGGAGGAGAACTTCACCGCCCCCCTCACGAGCTGCTGGAACGCCCCACACGGACCGTCAGAGGCGACTACTACAGGCTCAGCAAGACGATTTCGGTCCAAATTGTGGGCAACAAGTGCTGGCGCAACACTGCGTCGGGTTTCCCGATGACCCGAAACTCCCCAAGCACCTGCGCGTGGAGCTGGCCGAGTGGGAGAATCTGGCTAGCATCACTCCACCCAAATGGCCAGAATCCGCTTTTCCAGGAGGAAGCTGGCACGAGACTGCCATTGATTCATCGGTCACCGTCCAAGCCGGTCTGTATGACGAACACGGCAACATCCGACTGGCCACGGCTGTTTTTCCTACCCCCGGCAGCAGAAATCCAATGCCTCAGGCCTTTTCGGGCCAGAAGATCCGGCTCGCACCACCTATGACTCGGGAAGTTGGGAGGAATCGGCTGCTTATGCTCGATTCTTCCTGGCTTGCAGGCTCCGGACAATGGGCAGCCACGTCAGGACCATGTACACGGAAATCCTGCCGTATCAAAAGTACAGCAATCAGGATGGCTACCTCATGCTGGAGAATTCTTCAGACCATCCCCCTCCTCCGCCCCCTCCACCGGCCGCAAGCTCGAGCGACCTGGCTGCTCCGGCATCGACTACTGAGCTACAGGGCATTTGGGCGGATGGACTAGGCTTCAATCGCAGGACACAGTCCAATCTAGCGGCGTATGGCACAGCCTCCGCCTCACGGCTACTGCTACCGTTATGCCGCTAGAACAGGACACAGTCCACAGACATCTGAGTCACAGACTCTGACTTTAACTCCTGCCTGACGCTTGCCTGAGCCTAAAATAACCAAGTTCAACTGCCGTCAATGCCAAGCTACCTTACTGCTGAGTTTGGCTCCAAACCAGCTAACGGTTTCCTGCGTGTGCTGGCGCCCATGGCTAATGAGGATGATGGCCCCATTCGGGCTACTTCATTTCCCCCTGAGATCTTCGCGGACTATATGGATGACTACCTCATGCTCTCGGCATTACGGCTATACTGCGAAGAGGCCCAAGTGTCCTTGCCGCCTGCAGCGGGAACATGGCCCTCCAATGATCTTACGGCATGGGCACACCAAGCCCTTCCTCTTCTGCAGTGGCAGCGCTTCGAGCAGTACCTCGACTCTATGACCACCATGGCCGTCTCCGACGCGGAAGAGCGCTGTTCGATCGCTCCAATTCCGCACATCGGTCTGCCGCACATGGTGCCCAAGGCCCAAGGCGGAGCAGATCGCAAGCCACTGCATCACCTCTTGCTGCTTCTCTGTCTGGTCCTCAGTCCGCCAAGTTCTACAACACCTACCTTTCGAGCCCCACAACAGATGGGAGCCCCCCCAGGAAGTCAACTCTTCAGGCGGCCAGCGTTTTCGAGTCGGAGCGTACAATCGTGTTCTCCCAGGCTTGCTTAAGGAGACCATCTCCCATCCCACCGTCACTCAGTTGCTCAATGCCTTCGTTTACTCCTGCCATCCAGAGCACCACTGGACCTCGCTTGAAGTCCTGGTCGATGTACTCTCTCCTCCACATAAGGATGCTCGCAATGCTGCCTACGGCTCACTGCTCATCCCCATCTCTATATGCGATCAGGGAGGCATATGGATCGAAGATCCTGACGGAAGCGACTACCAGGAGATCCCGAACCAGCAGGGGATGACTCGGGGAACCTGCTTTGACCTCCGCGGCCTCAGCATCTCCTTCAGGGCGGACGCACTGTGGCACGCCACTCAACCGTGGGCTACCTTTAACCGAGTTGTTCTGGTGGCCTACACGGTCAAAGGAACTTCTCGCTTCTCCGCAACGCTGCAACAGCGCCTGCGTGAGCTAGGTTTTCGTCCTCCTTTGGTGAACTTGGAAGACTAGCCCGTAAGAATGGCACAGCCTCCTGCGCTGAGACACAGTCTCTGATTGCTTCCGTCTGCATCTTGGCGACACAATACAAAATTCAGGAAGCGCAGCGTGCGCCTGCACAGCCGTGGATGCGTGCATACTGTTTCTCTTCAGGACTTCTTGGCTCTAACCATAGCAAGCCTTAGACCAGAACACTCCGCTGGACTCATGGAGGATGAAATCGTTCAACGGATCTTTCACTACCTGACGCCAATGCTTCTTGGCCTCGACTTCTACCTGCCAATGACAGACGTGGACAGGGTGGCCCTAGCGGATCCGAACGCCCAATCAAGATCCCTGACACAAGGCATTACTGCCAGGGACGGAATGGCAGCGGCTCATACAGAGCTACAGAAAATGCTCCAGGAGTGCTTCGGGCACTGGCCAACCCTGACTATTACTACTCTTCCTCTCCCTCGTCAGATCCCGAAATGCAGGAAATGCACTTTGTCTACGAAGTGCTGCAGCCGCGCCTCCTCCAGGTTCGTCGACTCGCCACTGTCAACCGCACCTGGCATGGCCAAATGACTAGCATCATATCTGGACAAGCTCGTATCAATACGGTTGAACTTCTGGTGGCCATGTCACGCCTGCGAAAGTCTGGCTCAGTGTCTGTTCGCGAGGGAAAAGACACCTTCACTCTCCCTCTCTCCATGGCCTTCCGCTTGCCGGTGGAAATTCTTTCCTCTCCCCTGGATCGCACCACTCCTGCGGCCGCCTATCGCCCATCGGATTTCAATGCCTGGCATGCGCATCTCTTCGACATCTACGATGCCCTGCAGTCTGAGAACGCGCCCCAGGACTGATCAGCAGTTGCGGACTAAAGTGTAGCTCTCAGAAGCGCACAGCGCCCAAATGCTGGCATTAGGGCACAGCCCACGGCCGTGTAGCAGGACACCGGATTGTGAGACTGAGGAAAAAGCATATGCCAGCGGAAAGTCTCCCTATCTCAATCTGCTCTCATGCCAGCTGGCTCTCGGTATGAAGCTTACCTTCCTAGATGGTTTCTCCCTGCGCCATGCTCTTATTCAACTTCTACCTGGGGTGCTCATTCTTGACTTCTACGACGATTCCGCCAACTCCAACCTCTACTGGAATGATCTCGACCTGCTGTATGACGAGGCTCGGGAGGCTCGATCCCGGCTACAAGAGCTCCTTCTCCGATGGGCAAGAGCAAGCCTATTCTCGCAGTACTCCGTCATCGGCGACACAATTAAGCTTGATCACCATGGCGCACACGCTCAGCTCGGAATTGTAAACCCGAATCTTCTGCTGGCCATTCGGCTTGCGGCGGTCTGCAGGGCGTGGTATACCGAAATTGCTCGACTCCTAGACGGCAAGCCCTGGATTGGGGTGTGGCGAGCATATATCCACCTTCGAAAGCAAGGCGCAGAGGTCTTTATAGAAGTTCGACCTGACCAAATCGGCATCCTCTCGCGTGAAGCCCTGAGCATTCCCTATGGACAGGCTGACTCAATTCCGACCTTTGTTCTGCGGAGACCACTCTAGTTCAGATGGCACAGCCTCCCTCCCCATGGTCACAGACCATGTGAACTGAAGTACCTGCGTCGTATGCAAAAAAGTGCAAAGGTCTGAATGAGTCGGCTTACATATGCGAACTCTCTTGCAGTCTCTTCGGATTAGCAGCCCAGCTAGAGTCTATCCACATGGCTGCAGAACTTTGCAATGAATCATGTCGCCGCGCCCTCTCCTTTATCCTTCCCGGCGCTGTCATAGTGGACTTCTACTCAGAGGCTGGACTGGACAGAGAAACGCTGGAGTTCGACCCTGCCAATGACGTGCCGCCTAGCACTCTTCTCCCCATCCTGCAGCTCAGGGACGAGATCCAGGCACAAGCTCGCCTCTGGGCCTTCAGCCGCTCCTACGACGGCGTTGCAATCTTCGCACAAAGATACATAGACGTTGACTACGACCGGCAAGGAGTTCATGTCAGGCTCGCGATATTGCATCCAGACTTACTGACGGCCATGTCCATGGCGACCGTCAGCAGAACCTGGTATCGTGCCGTACTCCCCTTGGTCCAGTACAAACCCTTCGTCAACAGTTGGCGCACGGCAAGGGCAGCAATGGCTCTTGAAATTCAAGCCATGGTACAGTCCTTCGTCACACCTCAACGGTACCTCGCAACTGAGGAGATCCTCATCCATATCCAGCATCGCCACCACGTCGTGGTACAGAGGATTCTCAATCCCCTCGGCAGCTTCGGGTATGCTGATGCAGCAAGCAGGGATGACGAGGTTCACTGGGCTCATTCTGACCACAACTAAGGCTGTCTTCCTGAGTTTGCCTGAGTTCTAATGCTACAGTCATGAATCTCATGTTAGGAATATGGCACAGCCTCTCTCCAGGTGTGGCACAGCCACTCTTTCTCGCTATAGCGCCAACTGAGTAAGGCTACCTGCCTGCCAGGAGAAAAATTTGCAGCACTTGACTGCAAGCCTGATGGCATATCACAACTGCCCTAGCTGCACCAAAGTAATCTGTTTTCGCATCCTGAGGTCACGACGACAAGTTACGCCACTTCTATCGCTTGCTCGAGTGCCCTCTGCTGGTTGTTGCTAGTCTGGAAGTCAGGCAGTGAAGCTCCCAGTTTGCCAGCATGTCATGCTTCATAAGCAATGCTGTTCCTGCACACCTGCAGCTGTCAGAGGAAACTGCTAGCACCCGCTGGTAAGAGCTAGAACTTCTGCTTTAGGTTTCTACTTAGCATGTCAGCTAGCAGTAGGAACAAGCTGTGCTTCTGAGCAGAACAACCTCAACAGAGAGCACAGCTCACCCTTGGCCGCGTGTCACAGACTCTGGCCCAGCAGCCCTCAAGCTGCTACCATGGACGCCCCTCCCAGTCTGGGGCCGTTCCTGGTGCTTAGCGACAGCACCTTGCAGCACATGCTACGGGGACACACTTATGGAGTGTTCCCCCTGCTGACGGGACAGGTCCTAAGTTGCCCAGGTGCCGCCCTCAACATCTCGGCAAACAGCGTCCCCTCCATCATGGAACTACTTCACTGGCAATTTGGGCTTCTTGGGCCGATCCGCTTCAAAGCAGCAGTCCAAAGTCAGGAGGTGGCCTCCATTCTGGAGCATCACCTCAACGGGCAAGTCAACGTCCGCTTCATTCCATTGTCTCGAAGCCTGCGCCCGGAGAAGCAAGTCAATTACGACTACCTGATAGACGGCAGGGTCCAATATCGCTTCGCGGACAAAAACCTGCACAATCAGGAAATCATGGACCTGGCAAACCTGCCTGAAGTAGGAGGCACGGCGCAACTCTACAACACCAAAAACCTCCACTTTCGACCGGAGGTTGGCGATATAGTCATCCCGGCGCTCGTCACCAGAGCCATCGAGGAAATGCGCACCAGACCGGGTTTACCTATTCTGGTGATTGCCGGATGGAATGCTCGCCAGCAAGACATGCACATCGAAATGCTGGCAGCCCAGGCACTGTCCCAGTGCCGCACCGTGCGAGACCTCTCTGAAGTAGCCATGCAGTACGGACATGGGCCCTGGGGCATGCGATTTCAGTATCTCCCGGAATGGGAGGCTGCTACCGTCCCGCCGCTTCTTTTTCAGACCTACGTTCACGATGAAAAGCCGGAGCCTGCACAAGTTGCGGCCAAGATGTTCGGGGGCTTCACCCGCCAATTTTGTGATGACGGAGTTCTCCGGGCCACCCTGGTGCAACTCGCGGGCAAATACGGCTCCAATCTGCTGGATCGCCTCAATCAGCCGGCTCACCGAGCTGATGTCTTCCGCTACGTTTACCACTACCAACACGGCGGCCTCTACGTAGATATTAAATGTGGCTTTGTGGTACTTTGGGAACAGGTACTACAACACAGCTCACTCAACCAAGGCAGGTGAAGTGGGTCACAGACCCTCCCCACCTGGCCAACTCCCACAGGAGTTCATGGTCATGGCCACAGGAGTCAAAGCAGACCACATCTTTCAGGGCATCATCTACGGCAAGCCCCGACACCCTCTGATGAGGGAGGCCATACAACACGCCTTCAGCCGTCAAGTTCTGACGGCCAAGGCCAATCTGGACTATATGACCTTCTGCAAATTTCTATGGCAGACCTTGGGCCGGGATCTTGGCCACACCCCCCAGCATGGCTGGAACGTCTCAGCCAAATTTGGTCCGGTCTACTTGTTCCAGGAGCGATGGGACAGACGCGTGAAGGGCAAAACTCACGACAACGACGGACATTTTTTCGTCTCAGTCAACAACACCACGGTCGCCTACACCAGATGCTGGAAGTGGTCCAAGGGATTTCAAGGAGATCCTACCACAAAAGAGCGAACGAACCGAATGTTGCAGAGCCAGGTTCCAGACATTTCTCTGGATATCCAGGTTGACAATAGGCCCATAGAGCACAGCTCACCTCAGCCGCCTAGGTCACAGACCACGGCTACGGCCACTGCGGCTCCTCCCCCTCCCACACAGGAGGAGATCGAAACATACGTGGCCGACAGCATCCAGAACAACTCCTTTGTGGAGATCATGGCCACTGTCCGCGACACCCACCACTACAATCAAGACCTCACGGAGCAGGATGTGCTGGAACTTATTCCTCAGGACTAGGACAAATGGAAGTTTCAGGATCCATGTGGCTATGTTGCCTCCACTGTCGGAAGCATAACCGCCGCGTCCAGAACAGCACAGGCCATGGCATCAAGAACCACTTTGTCACGCAGAAGCATGACCCTGTGTCACAACCTGCAGTACAAGGAGCCTGGACCTCCCCCACCAGCTATCCCTGCTTCCCCGGCTCCCCCTCACCCCCCCAAGGCTGCCCCCCCCCCACAGGCACAATCAGAACAAGCAGCCCCGGCCTCCCTGCGTTCTCACACGCCTCCCCCTCCCTCATCTCGACCCCCGTCAGCTTACGAGCCCCCGGAGAAGAATGCTGAACCAGTTGACTATGTCCCACAACCGGCCCCCCAGACGGAGGTCAACTACACGAGGCTGGAGCTTGCTCAATTGCTGAGCTCCCAGTCCCACCAGGACTGGATCCGAGCACTGGCTTCCATCAACATCCTGGTAGCCCCGGTTATCCTGGGAGGCCTCACCAACCAACCGCTCTTCTCGGCCATCAAGTCTGTCAAGACTCAATCTGGCCTCACATGGGACACCGCCATGTCTGTGCGGCGAGTCCTAACAAGTGACGGCCGAGTCACCATAGCCACAGGCTCTGGAGAAGCATATCAGGAGCTGGATGCTTCCACAAAGGTGCATGGCCTGATCCATGCCTGTTTCAATAGGCTATGGGAAGAGAAAGAGTTCCAGCGTCACTTCCCAACGCGAATTGAATTCAACATGATCGCTACTACCATGATGACGGTCTACAACGAAACTGCGAAATCCGCAGGCCTCCCAGCTAGGATGTTCAGGGTCAAGCCCAACAAGGATGCCTACTCCGTCATGAAGATGAGAATTCAGCATGACAAGGGGATCGAGGAAGATAGGCGAATGGCCAAATTGGCAGCGGCCAACAAGCGCCCGCAGGTGCATGAGGCCGATACAGAGGGCAAACGCCAACGCGATGCCCCCTCCTCCTCTTCCTCCAGTCAGTGGGCCAGGCCGGCAGGCTCCACTCAGGAAGAAGACTGGGACTGGTGGCAACAGTGGTCCTGGCACGGCTACTATCACTCTTCACCGCAGTGGCCGCAAGGTCACCACAAGTGAACCTAGAGCAATGTCACAGACTACACTAATCCCGTATGGCACAGCCTCTGGGAATTCGATGCTCTTCCGACGACTCTGCACATCTCTTCGGAAGCTGCAGTGCTGAGCGATCAACAAAAGCAAAATGCAGGTCTCTGCACTACGTCTGAGCTGATCCGATCAGTCAGCTTTTGCAGTCTGACTCAACCAGCTCTGCAGGTACTGCAGGCACGCACACGTGATCCTTACGGCCTTCTGTCAACAGCATGAGTAATCCGTGTGGGCCGCCACGAGACGGATACTCCAGGTGTCGGCTTCATATGAGGTACGGCCTACTTGCTGGGACAAGTGCACAGATGGACGCGTCTGTTCACAACAAGGTGTCGGAGGAAGAAGCCATAGTTGTAAATTTACTGGGTAGTCTGAGCAGATTGAGAGGTCCGAGCGATGTTTGCTAACAACAGTTTCACGAGTGCACGAGACCAAAGGCGCCCGCAAAGCGCAGAGCACGCTCGCGCAGCGTTCAATTGAAAAATAGTAGTGGTGGTAGTAGTAGTAGTAGTAGTAGTAGTAGCAGCAGTAGTACTACAGCAACAACCATGCTTCGAGCAACCATGGGTATGATGATAATGGTTCTGCAGTTGCACATGCGTCATCCTCCCGGCCCCTTACCCCACCCCTGGCAGCCCAAGCAGGAACAATTACCTTCGAGACGTTGTCGTGGAGTATGCTTGAACCGCATACAACAAGATTCTACACTGGTGTCTTTCTTGCAAAGTATGCTAAGACCACACGTTTCAGGCCGCAAAAGTCAAACAGTCGTCGTCGTCGTGGTAGTGGTGCCAGCAGCAGTAGTAGTAGTAGTAGTAGTAGTAGTAGTAGTAGTAGTAGTAGTAGTAGTAGTAGTAGTGGTGGTAGTAGTAACTACCTGAGTCACAGACTCCGTCCCAATGTCTACAGCACTGGCCTTAGCCCGAGAAAAACCTGAGCATATGTCTTGAGCGCAGTTGTCTGCACAATCCAGCTGCCGTTCGCTTGAGCTCGGCTTAGTATCGGTTACTGGCCTCCCACTTGCGCGAGCGCACGTGGCTGGCAAAGATGATGGCCCAATCTGGGCCATCTCCTTCCCCGCTGTGATCTTCGCAGACTACATGGAGGACTACCTCACTCTTTCGGCGCTGAAGTTGTACTGCGAGGAGGCCCAAGTGTCCCTGCCGCCGGCAGCGGGAACATGGCCCTCCAATGACATCACGGCATGGGCACACAAAGCTCTCCCACCCCTACAGTGGCAGCAATTCGGGAAATATCTAGATTCCATGACTACCATGACCTGCTCCGAGGCAGAGGAAGGCTGCTTGGTCAATCCCATCCCACACGGAGGACTAGTACACATGGTGCCCAAGGCAGAGCAGATAGCCAGCAGCTGTATCACTTCTCGCTGTCTCTCCATCTGGTCATCGGTCCGTCAGGTTCTGCAGCACCTACCTTTCGAGGCCCACGACAGATGGGAGTACGCTCCCAGAGCGGCCGGCTCTTCATGCGGCCAGCGCTTTCGGGTTGGGGCCTTCTGCCGAGTTCTTCCTGGCCTGCTTGAGGAGACGGTTTCCCATCCCAACGTCACTCGACTCCTCAACGCATTCGTGTTCTCATGCCATCCAGAACACCAGTGGACTTCGCTTGAGGTCTTGGTAGATGTGCACTCCCCACCGCACAAAGATGCTCGTAATGCTGCATTGGGCACTTTGCTCATCCCGATTTCGATTTTCGACCAGGGCGGCATATGGATCGAAGACCCTGACGGCTGCGACTACCAGGAGATCCCGCACCAGCAGGGGATGATCCGGGGAAGCTGCTTTGACCTACGCGGTCTCAGCCTCCTCTTCCGGGCGGATGCGCTGTGGCATGCAACTCTACCATGGGAAACCTATACTCGAGTCGTTTTGGCGGCCTACACGGTAAGAGGAGTCTCTCGTTTCTCACCAACGCTGCAACAGCGCCTGACAGAGTTGGGTTTTCGCCTTCCGCTAGGCACTGCAGATGATTAGTTCGAATGGCACAGCCTCTTGAGCTGAGACACAGTCTCTGACCATCTCTGCTCGTCGGTTGAGGTTAAAGCAGGAACTACAGTACATGTGCTTTCTGCACCGCTGCAACTACTTCACTGCAATTCTTCAGTCCTTCTAGGCTCTAAAGTTCCGCTCTCCCTACATTCGCCAGCCTGCGATGATGGAGGACGCCTTCGTCCAGCGAATCTTTCACTTCCTGACGCCGATGCTTCTAAGCCTCGAATTCTACTTGCAGCTGACGGACCTGGACAGAACAGCCATCGATGGCTCGAGTCGCCAGTCCAACCTCACAGGACCAGGCCTCACCCCCACCGAAGATTCGTTTCGTAGGGATAGCCTGACAGCAGCCAGAACGGGCCTCCTGAAACTTCTTCAAGAGTGCTTTAACCACTGGCCGGCCCTCTCCATCACCTACATCCCCCCACCTGCGCCAGACACACTGGACCCGACGGGCATGCATCTTATCTACGAGGTCACGCAGCCGCGTCTAAAACAAGTTCGACGACTTGCCACTGTCAATCGAGTCTGGCATGACCTCATATCAGCCATGATATCTGGTCAAGCCCGCATCAATACAGTGGAACTTCTGGTGGCGATGTCACGCTTGCGCAAGTCAGGCTCAGTGTCGATTCGTGAAGGCCGGGACATTTTCTGCCTCCCGGTCTCGATGGCGTTCAGATTGCCGGTCGAGACCCTCACTTCACCTCTAGCTCGCACAGCTCCTGCCGCTGCCTACCGCGCCTCGGGCTTCAACGCCTGGCATGCGCTCCTTTTTGACAGCTATGATGACCTGCAGAATGAGACCGAGCAACAGGACTAAATGTGCCCTAAAGGAGTCTAACTTTTTGAAGACAGCAACAGTGCTCACGGCTTGAAAAACTGGGCATCCTCCGTACCAGTAGGAGTTCGTAGGGCGTGCACTTTGAGTTGAGTTACTTCTCGGCACGCCCTCTGCCGCCTGCCAGTTTCTGTCAGCTGGCTCTAAGAGTCTCCTAACTGCCATGGACGAGCTCTCCCTGCGCCACGCTATGAAACACCTCCTCCCAGGGGTACTCACTCTTGACACTTACGACGCTTCGCCCTACCCCGCCTCCTACTGGAACGATCTGGACCTGCTTCATGATGAAGCTCGTGCCACGCGTGATCGTCTACGGGATCTACTTCTACGTTGGGCTCGTACGGGCCCCTTCTCGCAGTACTCCATTATCGGCGACACACTCAGGATCGACCACAATGGAGTGCATGCTCAGCTCGGCATTGTCAATCTCAATCTGCTACAGGCTATACCGCTTGCGGCGGTCTGCCGTGCGTGGTACTCCGAAATCGCTCGACTCATAGACGGCAAACCCTGGATTGGGGTGTGGAGAGCCTACATCCATCTGCGAAAGCAAGGAGCAGGAGTGTTCATTGAAGTTCTGCCGGATCAAGCTGGTACCCTCTCGAGGGAGGCCATCAGCGTCCACTATGAGCAGGTGCACTTCATTCCGACCTCAGTCTTGCGTCGCCCACTTTAGGTCAGATGGCACAGCCTCCAGCCATTTGGTCACAGACCATACGACGCGCCGGGCTTTTCTACTCTTAAAAAGGCAAATCCGTTCAGCGTTGCGGCTCAGCGTTGCAGCTCACTGGTTCGTGCTAAAAGTAGGATTCTCTGCAGTCATTTCTCGATTTGCTCTCAGCTGCCCTGCCAATCATAGTGGATGTCATCCTTTCATGTCGCCGCGCTTTCCTTCATCATCCCCGAAGTGGTCGTTGTGGACTTCTACTCGGACTACGGTTTGGACAGGGACATGCTGGAAACTGAAATCGCTGCATATAGACCCCCCAGCACTCTCGTTCCCATACTGCGGCTCAGGGACGAGATCCATGAGCAAGCACGCCTCTGGGCCTTCCGCCGCTTACATGAAGGCCTAGCTGTCTTCGTGCAACGGTACGTAGACACGGACTACGACCAGCAGGGCGTCCATGTCAGACTGGCGATACCACAACCAGACTTGCTGACGGCCATTTCAATGGCGTCGGTTAGCAGATCCTGGTGCGCAGCAGTGCTCTCCCTGGTTCAGCATCAGCTCTTTGTAAGTCCACACCGCACGGCCAGGGCAGCTATGTTTCTCGACCTACGTGTCATGGTCCAGTCTTTTGACACGCCCCAGTGGCACCTCGCGTCCGAAGAGCTCACCATCCACATTCAGCACAGCAAGCAGGTTGTGGTGCAGAAGTTCCGGAACCCCCTCAATCCCGCTGGGCCAACGGCAACCATCAGCAGAGACGAAGAGGTATCCAGTGTTCTCTATGACCACTACTACAGTCTTTTCTGAGCACTTGTGAGCCACAGGGAGGTCACTGACTCATGTAAGGAATGTAGCACAGCCTCCGATCAGGTGTGGCACAGCCACCCAGCTAGTCACAGTATGAGATGTGTTGCCCATCTGCCCAGAGAAATTGACCTTGCAGCATGCCAGAACCCAGCTACTGCTGCATCATCGTTTGCTCTATCCTGCGATCCGAGGTCTCAGCTACCACATGGCACCAGCAGTCCCTGCTCGCGTGCCCTCTGCCGATGTTCTTTGTTTCCAGTTGTCCTGCGTTGCCTGAGCTTTGTGCTTGGTCATAAGACTCTGCAATGCTGTGCATGCATACCGCAGCTGTCAGTTCGAACTGTCGATACAGTAAGCAACAGCAGAAGTACCGCAGCTTGCACTAAAGTCATGCCTTGCAGAAGCTAAAACTTCGGAACACACTGCGACTCCGCGAAGAGCACAGCTCACCTCCTGGCCGCGTGTCACAGACTCTGGCCCATCAGCTAAAGCTGAGACCATGGACAACCCTCCCAGTCTGGGACCCTTCCTGGTGCTCAGTGACAGCACTTTGCAGCACATGCTGCGGGGACACACGTACGGAGTGTTTCCACTGCTGACGGGACAGGTCTTAAGTTGTCCCGGCGCCGCCCTCAACATCTCTGCCGGCAGCGTCCCCTCCATCATGGAGCTTCTCCACTGGCAATTTGGCCTCTTCGGGCCGCACAAATTCAAGGCGGCAGTTCAGAGTCAGCCGGTGGCCTCCATTTTGGAGAGCCACCTTGACGGACAAATCAACGTTCGCTTCATTCCGCTGTCAAGAAGCCTGCGCCCGGAGAAGCAAATCAATTATGACTACCTGATAGACGGCAGGGTCCAATATGGATTTGCGGACAAGAACCTGCCCAATCAGGAAATCATGGATTTGGCACAGATGCCTGGTGTAGGAGGGGTAGAATGGCTCTACAACTCCAAGAATCTCCACTTCCGCCCTGATGTCGCGGACATCGTCATCCCGGCACTTGTCACAAGAGCCATTGAGGAAATGCGCAACACCCCAGGACTGCCTGTCCTCGTGGTTGCTGGCTGGAATGCCCGCCAGCAGGACATGCATGTCGAAATGCTTGCTGCCCAGGCTCTGTCACAATGCCGAACTGTCCGAGATCTTTCGGAGGTAGCCATGCAGTACGGACATGGCCCCTGGGGGATGCGCTTCACGCATCTCCCAGAATGGGAGGCCACCCCCGTCCCGGCCCTCCTCTTCCAGACCTACGTCCACGACGACAAGCCGGAGCCAGCCCAAGTTGCGGCCAAAATGTTTGCCGGCTTCACCCGAAAATTCTGTGATGATGGTGTCCTTCGGGCTACCCTGCGGCAACTCGCCGGCAAGTACGGCTCCAATCTGCTGGATCGCCTCAGTCAGCCAGCTCATAGAGCAGACGTGTTCCGCTACGTCTACCACTACCAGCATGGCGGCCTCTATGTCGATATCAAATGTGGCTTTGTGGTACCCTGGGAACAGGTACTCAAGCTTCTAGCAGCAGATTGGAGCACAGCTCACTCAACGAAGGCAGGTGAAGTGGGTCACAGACCCTCCCCACCTGGCCAACTCCCAAATGAGTTCATGGTCATGGCCATTGGAGTCAAAGGAGATCACATCTTTCAAGGCATCATCTATGGCAAGCCCAGACACCCTTTGATGAGGGAAGCCATACAGCACGCCTTCAGCCGTCAGGTTATGACAGCGAAGGCGAACTTGGAATACATGACCTTCTGCAAATTTCTCTGGCAGATCTTGGGTCGAGACCTTGGACACTCCCCTCAAGCGGGATGGAATGTTTCCACCAAATTTGGCCCCATCTACCTGTTCTTGGAGCGCTGGGACAAGCGAGTGAAGAACAAAAAGTACGACAATGATGGCCACTACTTCGTGACTACCAACAACACGACAGTCGCCTACACCAGGTGCTGGAAGTGGCTGAAGGGATTTCAGGGAGACCCCACCACCAAAGAACGAACCGATCGCATGCTGCAGAGCCAGCTCCCCGACATCTCCCTGGAAATCCAGTCTGATAGACCCGAAGAGCACAGCTCACCACAGCCACTTAGGTCACAGACCACGGCAACCGCCACATCGGCTCCTCCTCCTCCCACTCAGGAGGATATTGAAACTTATGTAGCCGATAGCATCCAGCACAACTCCTTTGCAGAGATCATGGCCACGGTCCGTGAGACCCACCACTATAACCAAGACCTTACAGAGCAGGATGTGCTGGAGCTCATCCCTCGCGGATTGGGGCAAGTGGAAGTTTCAGGAGACATGTGGCTATGCTGTTTGCACTGCCGGAAGCACAACAGGCAGGTGCAATTCAGTACTAGTCACGGCCTCAAAAACCACTTTGTCACGCAGAAGCATAACCCGACACCCAGCGCCATGCCGGCATCCGAGACACCTCTTCCTCCCCCTCCCCCAAAGCTCCCACAGGAGATTCCTCTCCCCCCCAGCAGTACCAGGACCAGAGGTACAGACAAAGCAGCCGGCTTTGAGCTGCCGCCCTCTCCCCCGTGCCCTTTCACTTCCTCAGCAGCTGGAAAGGCAGCTTTCAAAGCAAGCCAAGCAGAAACACCGAAGGCGGCCCCAGCGCTTCCGGCTAAGGCCCCACCAACGGTGCCCATCCCTTGCCCTCAGCCTCCAATTTCCTTCTCGGCAGCTCCAGCTCCCCCTCCGGCGATCCCTGTTTCCCCGATCCCTCCGCACCCTCCCAAGTCCGTTTCTCCTCCAGCCCCTGCCACCCAGGCCGCTCCGCGTTCCCACACGCCCCCTCCTCCTTCTTCCCGCCCCCCGTCAGCATATGAGCCTCCGGAATCCAATGCGGAACTCGTCGGCTATGTCCCACAGCCGGCTCCACAACAGACAGTACGTTACACGCGGCAGGAGCTGGCTCAGCTGCTGAGCTCCCAGTCCCACCAGGACTGGATTCGGGCCTTGGCTTCCATCAACATCCTAGTGGCTCCGGTCATTCTTGGCGGCCTCACCAACCATGAGCAACAGACCCTTTGGTCTACCAGGATGGAAGCACTCCGCGAAGTTCCCCCGCTGTTCTCTGCCATCAAGTCGGTAAGGACGCAAACAGGCCTCACATGGGACACCGCCATGTCGGTGAGGCGGGTCCTCACCAGCGATGGGAAGGTCACCATAGCCACAGGCGCGGGAGACGCCTATCGCGAGCTGGATGCCCCCACAAAGGTGCATGGCCTTATCCATGCCTGCTTCAACAAGATGTGGGACGAAAAGGCCTTTCAGCAGCACTTCCCCTCGTGGGTCGAGTTCAACATGATCGCCACCACCATCGTGGCAGTCTACAATGAGACGGCCAAATCAGCCGGACTCCCAGCTCGTGTCTTTAGGGTCAAACCCGACAAAAATGCCTACTCCATCATGAAGATGCGGATCCAGCATGACAAGGGGCACGAGGAGGACAAGCGCATGGCCAAACTGGCTGCTGCTGCCCCCAACAAGCGCCCACAGATGCAGGCAGCTGACACAGAAGGCAAGCGACAGCGCGACGGCCCCTCCTCATCTTCCTCGACCCAGTGGGCCAGACAGGCACGCTCATCTCAAGATGACGACTGGGACTGGTGGCAGCAGTGGTCCTGGCACAGTTACTCTCAGCAGTGGCCAAAAGGTCATGACCAGTGAGGGCAGGAATATGTCACAGACTCTTTGATCCCTTATGTCACAGACTCAGGGAATTCGGCACTCTTCCGACGCTTAGCAAATCTCTTCGGAAGCCTGTGAACCGCGTGCTTACCTCGCTTAAAACAGCACTTCGCTCTTCAGCGAGTTGCCACGTCCAAGCTGCCCAAAGCCTCACTCCACCGGAGTTGTTTTCAGGTACATGCGGTCATGAGCACATGACCCTTACGGCCTTCTGTCTTCAACATGAGTAATCCGTGTGGGACGCCACGAGACGGATACTCCAGGTGTCGGCTTCGTCCGAGGTACGGCCTAATTGTTGAGACAGGTGCACAGACGGACGCGTCTGTTCACACCAAGGTGTCGGAGGAGAAAGCTTTTGTAGCAGTAGTCTGTCAAGTTCGAGCTGATTAGAGAGATCTGAGCGATGCATGCTAGAAGCAGTTTCACGAGTGCACGAGACCAAAGGCGCCCGCAAAGCGCAGAGCACGCTCGCGCAGCGTTCAATTGAATTGAAAATGGTGGTAGTAGTAGTAGTAGTAGTAGGCGGCCCCCCGCCCAAACCAACTACCCCTTTTGCTTGCATTGCTTTTGCGGGGGGTGGGGGGCTGATAACATACAGCCAGCTTCGAACAGTTGTGACCACCAATTTTCGAGTTTTCGCTGAAAGCCGTCGCAAAAGCAAAAGACAACGTAGCAAAGTCCAGAGGTAGGCTTGGCGACTAGAAAGAGGGCTGACGTCACGAAAGCAATGTAAATGCCGAGTAAAATGGCTCTTCCGGAGATGTTGTTCGGGGTGTCGGCGTAACAATGTCGTCATCATTCTTCCCACACCCCCCCCCCCCCCACCCCCCGCCAAAAGCAAGTCCAGAATCGGATGCTGGCGTTTGAAAACTCGTTGTTAGTAATGCAGTGTGACATGAGCAAAGTACTTTAAAGACCGAGTAAAAACACTTTCCCCCAACCAATTGAGTTTTTTGCTGAAAGCCCTCGCAAAGGCAAAAGACAGTCCAGAGGTAGGCTTGGCGACTATATAAGATAGCAGACTTCGCGAAAGTACTGTAAACACCGAGTAAAATGGCTCTTCTGGAGATGTTGTCCGGGGTGTCGGCGTAACAATGTCGTCATCATTCTTCCCGCACCCTCCCACCCACCCCAAAAAGAAAAGTTTATACTCGGAGGTGATTCTTGAGGCTTCATAAGATGTTGCTACATGCCGAAAGTGCTATAAATACCCTGTCAAACGGATGTGTGCTACAAGCGTATGTAACACGAGGTAGTGGGTAGGGGGGTGGCTACTAGTAGTAGTAGTAGCAGTAGTAGTATAGTAGTAGTAGTAGTAGTAGTAGTAGTAGTAGTAGTAGTAGTAGTAGTAGTAGTAGTAGTAGTAGTAGCAGTGGTAGTAGTAGTCGTAGTAGTAGTATTGGTAGTAGTAGTGGTAGTAGTAGTAGTAGTAGTAGTAGTAGTAGTAGTAGTAGTAGTAGTGACAGCAGCAGCAGTAGTGGTAGTTGTAGTAGTCGTAGTAGTAGTAGTAGTAGTAGTAGTAGTAGTAGTAGTAGTAGTAGTAGTAGTAGTAGTAGTAGTAGTAATAGAAGTAGTAGTAGTAGAAGTAGTAGTAGTAGTAGTAGTAGTAGTAGTAGGTAGTAGCAGTAGTAGTAGTAGTAGTAGTTGTTGTTGTTGTTGTTGCTGTTGTTGCTATTGTTGTAAGCCTCTCGGCTCAGGAAAGGTCAGGCTAGTACAGTTGCCTTTTTCCTTTCTTGCCATGGCATTTGTCAGCGCCTGAGCAGTCCCGGTCCCAAGTCCGGGAGGGAGTATTAGATTTACAGCTCTCTAACATCTCCCAGAGGTGAGGGTTGTCGGTATTGCGAAGCCGACAGGAGCCGTACTCAACATGAGTGCTGCGAAACAGCCTAGTGGTTCGACCAAGCATCAGCCCGTTCCTAAAGGGAAGGGTAAACGCTCTTATCAAAGGGCAGCACGTAAAGCTCTGCTTGAAGGTAGTGCGGTCTACAAGGGAAGGACGATGTCGTCAACAGAGCTTGGAGTTGCTCCGGCACATGTAAAGCCCACCAATCCCGGCAGAAGGACTCGGCCTTCAAAATTTACAGAAGATAAGAATCTCAGCTATCTATCCTGGAACGCAGGATCTCTCACAACAGCAGTTTGGGAAGAGTTACTCTCCGTACTGCAAAGTGCCGCATTTCAGGATGTGAAGCTGGTAGCAATTCAGGAAACACACTGGAGGGGCTCATGGCAATTCAGCAAGTCAGGTTGGCACGTGATCAGCTCTGGTTCCACAGGGGAGAAGGGAGCCGGGGTCCTTATAATGGTGCACTCCACGCTGTGCAAGTCACAGGATCTTCGCTACAACGAGGTTGTTCCAGGAAGAGTTCTCCAGGTCCGGGTGCCGAGCAACGGCATCTCACTGGACGTCTTCAGCTGCTATCAATACGTTTGGCGCTCTAAGGAGACAGTCGCTCAGAATAAGGAAACCCGGAAGCAGACCCTTCACGCCCTAAGTAAGTCCATCCGAGCTGTTCCCAATCGCAACACTCTCCTTGTGCTAGGAGATTTTAACTCCTCGCTCAAGACCGACAACAAACACGTAGGGCCATGCACGATCCAGGCTTGCAGACTCGGGCATCGCGGATCTAAGGATCTCCAGACCCTACTGTCGGAGCACCAGCTAGTCGCAACCAACACTTGGGGAGTGCATAGACCAGCCACCCACGAACAAGGCAACTCTGTTTCACAGATTGACTTCTCGTTTGTCAGGATTGCACAGTCCCAAGGCCCTGCCAGGTTTTGCCGGCCACTAAGGACCTTCCCAGTGGCATCCTGGAGGGATGGTAGTAGGCATTTCCCCCTTCTTGGTAAACTGAGGCACAGCAGGAGATACTCCGCCCAAGCCTCAAAACCCTATGACCAGCAGGCAATGGAGGACTGCTACAGACACCGTTCCCCGAAAATACAGGCATTTGCCAGGGAGGTAGACTCCCTCCTTCAGGATCATCCCCAAACCTGGCAGAGTCTCCATCAAGCAATGAACTCAGCCCTCGCGACTCACTTTCCCAAGAGAAAGGGAGCAGCACAAAGATCAGATCTCAGCATTTGGGCAGAGCGCACAGTGTTGCGCTCACTCCCAATGTCAGTCAAGGTCTTAGCAGAGTTCTTGCCGGAGTTGCAGGTCCGAATGGTATTTCGCTGCTGGCTGTCGCTGTCTCAGCAAAGTGCACAGGCGAGGGTAGCAAAGCGTCAGAAGCAGGAAAGGCGACGACAGGAAATAGATGAACAACTCGAGCAGGCAGAGCTTAAATCCAAGCAAGACGGGAGTCATTCCCTCTACAAGGTGATCAAGCGCTTCCGGTCGGGGAGGCCTCAGGAAAGAGTTCAGCTACGTGACTCAGAGGGTCGCTTCCTAACAGCCAAGGAAGAACGTAGACAATTAGAGGAATACTCCATTGAACTGTTTGGAGCAGGGGACGACTTCCCGCTCACAGGGATACAAGGCAGCCTGCACATCACCGAGCAAGAAGTTCAAGAACAGCTAGGCACTATAAAGCTTGGCAAAGCAGTTCCTAAAGAAAGTCCTCCCATAGTAGCTTGGCGCTCCCTAGGCCCCAACGCTATTCGGCTCATCTCGGACACTCTCAATAGGGAAGTCACTGCAGGAAGGCTTTCGGACAGCGTCACCTCGTCACAGATCTCTTGGCTCCCAAAGCCCCCCAAGAAGCCAGATAAGCCAACATCACTCCGTCCGATCGGGGTGATAGCACCTGAGGGCAAGGTCCTGGCAGGACTTGTGAGGCAGAGACTCAAGTCCACCCTCCATCAAGCAATGCAAGGAGTCTCTCAGTTTGGCTTCGTACCAGGTAGGGGCACAGAGGAGGCGATCTGCAAGGCCCTCACACATGTGGATCAGGCCAGGTTCAGGCAGGCCCTTACAACTAGAGCGGCTGGTAAGGGACAACAGGGGCTCAAGCTCAGGGGCAGTCTCACGATGAGCGTTGACATGAGCAAAGCTTTTGACACTGTGGACAGGCTACGATTAAGAGAAGCCCTGGAAGCTGAACAAGCAGACCCTCTTCTTATAGAGGTGGTGGGCCATCTCCACATCAAAGCCTTGTACAAGATGACAGCCAGCGATCAGAGCTTTGAGATAGCCACACGCAGGGGAATCAAGCAGGGATGCAAGCTTGCACCTTCCCTATTCCTTTGCATCCGGGCTTCTCTTTAGGAAGCTCTCTGGAAAAATCAGCCCCCCCGAACTAGTTAAACTTCTCACCATGTATGCGGATGATAGCTTGATTCAGTCGCATTTCGAGTCTGAGTCTGGCCTCACTACAGCACTAGGGTACTGCGACCTTCTTCTGGATCAATTGGTTGAACTTGGGTTCAAGGTCAATCCGTCCAAGTCAGCAATACTGCTGCAGCTACAAGGAGGTTCAGCCTCGACAATTAGGAAAAAGCTATTTCGCCAGGTAGATGGAGAGAAGTTTGTGGAACTCCCTTCGGGCAAGTTGATATCGCTGCGGTACCAGGTCCCATACCTGGGGGTCATTCTTTCTTATCATGACTACGAAATGAAGACCCTTAAACATCGGCTGTCATCCAGTAAGCTAGCAATGTCAGAAGTCGCCCATGCAGTTAGGAACCATCGAGTCCTATCAGACAGACGTCGTCTGTCAATTTGGACAATAACTGCGTGGGCCTCTGCTCTGTATGCCCTTCACGTGGTAGGACTGACACAGCAGGGATTGCAGAAGCTCCATTCACACATGATGTACCAACTTCGGTTTGTCCTGCGGAGCTACTCCCAGGAAACGAAGGAATCCAACCAGGAGTTACTCCGGAGAGTACGGATTCCTCACGTGAAGGAGCAGCTGCAAAAGAGGCTGACACAGTTCATTAAGAGACAGCAACACTCAGATCCTCAGCTCCTCCCACACTACAAGCTGCGCGCTGAGGCAATCAGCCAGGCTCTGGAAGGCCTTGCCATTGACTTCTCCTCGCAATCAGTAGAGGATAAGATCCTGACCTGCGGCGAGTGTGGAGCATGTCTCTCTGGTACCGGGGCACTCCGTCGCCACCTGCAGAAGGCCCACCCAGACTCGCAGCAAAGCTTGAAAGGACCCAAATTTGACCCTATTTTGCATTCAATGCCAGGGTCAGCAACTTGCATCGCCTGTAGAGCAACATTCCGAACAGTGTTCTATCTGCGCAAACACGTCGAAGCATCTACATGCCCTCGGGTAGAGCTCTTGCTTCGACAGCAGGAAGAGCTCCCTCTAGAAGCCCAGAACCGGATTTCACTTACAGAAAGTCTACAGTCTGATGCTCAGGAAAATCCAGAAGGAGCAGCTCGAAATCCGGTGTTCCATGATTACCTGATGGAGCACTGTGCACTCTGCGGTCAGGTCCTTGTTGGTCAGAAAGGAGCCAAACAGCACCTAGCATCCTGAAGTGATGGCCAAGCTTGAGAAAACTCTCCAACCAAGACTTGCTCAGTTCAAGGTCTTCTTTCACAAAGGAGATAGCTGTCGTTATTGCAAACTCCGTGTGGATGCCCCGGGTAGACATGCTCAGCAGTGCGTTCCACTACTGCAGGTGCACGTACTGCAGGAGGTAGCGCGTCAGCAGCTCAGTAAGCAGCCCCGAGAATATACTCGAGCAAGGCCCACGACCTCGGCGAAGACAGCCACAAAGAAGCCCACAGATTCAATGCCAGGTATTCCCCTTCCCGAATTTAGACTGGAAGGCTTTCTCCTGCTAGCCAACACTCGCAACCACTGCTATGCCAACTCAGGTCTACAGTGTCTGCACTGGCTATCTGATCCCACAGAGGCGCCTTTTCACGAGGCATCTCGGATCAGTCTACTCGCGAGAATAACCCCTGAACACAGAGTCTTCTCGGAGCTCACCACGGGCTGGCTCTTTGACGGAGGACAGCATGATTCTGCAGAGTTCCTGCAGCAAGTGTTTCGGAATCTCTCTGCATCAAAATTTGGACAGTGGGAAACTCGAGCATCAGTTCCAGAGGGTGTGATAGTCGATGAAGAAGGGGGTTCTCCCATTCATCTCGCCACGGCGATCAAGCCCAACCTGCAGGACATGCTAGTGGCATGGTCGTCTCAGGAGCGCTCATGTGCTCTCATAGAAGCTGCACAACAGGTGTGCTTAGCCTTACCGAGATTTGCAGGTGAAGCAAAGGATCACAACTGCATTGCCATTCCACAGCAAGTTCAGATTCCTGTCTTCCTAGATCACACTTCCCGAATTTCCTTCTGTACCTACACAACTGAGGCAGTAATCATTCACCTAGGCATGGAGGCCACTAGTGGTCATTATCGAGCAGCAGTACACAAACTAGATTCTTGGTATATTGGCGATGACTCTCACCCTCCTAGCCCCTGCACCCTTGAAGATCCCCTGCTGCAACAAAATTGTTACGTCATTTTCTTAGCTCGCAGCGCCGTCTCTCACGAGCTCCACGCCGTAGACATTCACCCGAACAATGTCTCTGCAAGAGCTCTTCCAGCGAGCCTCGATGGATGAGAGCTTCTCCTCTAAAAGGGGAGAGGCCGCCCCCTCAGGAGGAGATTCTCCCCTGAAACGCCAACGCGGTGGAGTTACTCCCCAGCAGGGCGGCAAAGGACAAAAAAGAGGGGGCAGAAGCAGGGGACGAGGAAGCGGAGGTCGAGGGAGAGGAGCAGCCAGATTGCAAAACGGGAACGGTGGAAACAATCACCAGGCACAAGGCAATGTATCGCAAGAGCTGATCAACGCAATAGCGCGGCTGGCGCTCCGACATGATGAGCAAATCACAGCGATCGCCTCGGATGTGACATTCGTCTCTTATGTCCGAACCGAAGATCACTCGATCCTACCTCATCTTTACGAGGAATCTCAGCGAGTCAAGAACAGTCCCATCGGGATTCCTCCCAGGGCAGCTTTGACCCTGAAGTTTCTCCGTGAACTCAAGGAGAGATTGGTGACTACCAGCCGTGATAAGAGCATACAGGAGCGCCTGCAGAACGATGAGCTGATGACGCAGGACGGCGAATGGCCGTTCCTGGAGTGGAGCCCCACCGATCAGAAGATGATTGAGACGGTGGAAGACCCTCTCACCACGGCTCAAGTCGTTTCAGGCCTGGGGGACGCAATCACTAGAATTTCCTCAGATCCGGAACACATCAAGCTCTTCAAAACTTCGCGGCCATTGACCGAAGGCATGACGGGAGGTCCGGTCCGAATCCAGATCCAACTGTCAACCAGGGCGGCCACATCTGAACTGCAGGAAACCTTGCAGTCCTTAATTGGCAACACTGCATTTTCGCTCATAAACGCGGATTTTCAGCGACTGGGAACTCAGCCATCGCCGCTGGTTCGTCAGATTCGCGATTTGCTCTCCTGATCTTCTCCAGAGGATAAGATCTCTTCAGCTCTGCCCCACGAGTGGGCGGGACTGGAACCAAGAGCTCAGTAGAAGCAAATCTTACGAAGAGGAGTTGCTCCCACCTAGCTCCTTGCCCTAGCATGCTCATGCTCGTGAGGAGCTTGAAGCGTCTTCGACGAATGGCGAGGAGGCCCTCCCGCGGAGCACTGCACTCATGTTGGCACCGCTTGAATTGCTGCACATGTTCCTCCATGACGAAGCTTTCAGGCTCAAAAGCTAATCAATTAGACTGTGGTTCAACTCCTCGACCATGTATGATCAGACGCCAACTCGACTGGCCATGATGCTGCTCCCGACGATAGCAGCGGTGCACTTTCTGCACCAGAAGTCCCAAGGTGTGGAGATACTCCCCTGGGCCGTGCTCACAGAGCTGCTAGAGAGAGTGAAGGGGCTTGGGCTCATCACTAAGGATGAGATCCTGAACCTTGCCGTGGAGATACTCCCGGAAGGTGGGATTCGACAGGTGCTCACACACCTCCACTCCATCTCGGGCATCGATGAATGGGGACAAATCCGGCACAGACGACGAAGAGCCCTGGTCGAACAGGGGATGCAGTACCTCTCTCTGGTTCGCATCCACGCTGGAGACCTGATTTCCCCAGCAAGCCTCGGTTACCACCGGTACGACTTGGGGATAATGGAACGAGAATCCCATATCACGGGATACATCGCCAAATATCTCCCTGCTGAGTACCAAGAGGCCTATCAAGCTGATGTGCAGACGTTGAGGTCTCAGTTTTTTGCTGAAGACGTCAAACTTAACCTGGCCTCGGCGACGTGGGAGGTATCTTACAATCACCTCATGGCCGCCACTTCCTGAGCCAAGTGAGAAGAGGAGATGCTCCCTAAGCAAGAGCTCCTGTAACAATAGAGGAGTTTCTCCCTCGTTAGGCGTAGAGCTGGCGGAGTTACTCCCCAGGGGTTTTTGAACTAGTAAAGAGTCACAGGTGGAGCTTCTCCCCTAGTTGGTGGAGCTTCTCCCCCAACGAGGGGTGTACAGCTGGTGGAGTCTCTCCCTAGGGGTTTTTAAAAGCTTTGAGTCGCTGCCTGCAATAATTCTGCCTGCACTGAGCCACACTGAGCCAACAGCAATCCACCATCCGTGATGCAGGTCTCCTCGTGGTGGCCTGGAGCTCAGTGGCCTAGGCCCAGCTGCCTGCTTAGAAGCCAGCTTGAGCCAACAACCGCAGCTTTCTCTCAAGACTCAGCATCATGTCCAGACCTGAGTCAACACAGGATCCCTCGTTTCAAGCGGAGTACGAGGAATTCTGCCAGCGACGGATACGTGAACAACTTCCGCATGTCACGTATCGCAATTTCCTGCGCCAGTGGAGGCGCTCCGCTCGTGCTCACGGCGAAAGCTATCCTGCATATAAAGGAGTCTCTAAAGGTACTGGTGGACAGGAAGAGCTGGGAAGCGGAAAGGGTGGAGTCACTCCCCCTCCTCCTCCTTCCAAGAAAAGAAGTACAGGGCAAAGCGAGGGTGGAGATACTCCCCCAGCAGCAAAGGCCAAGAGTGGAGATCCTCCCTCGGGGGACCCAATCACGGAAGCTGCGATCAAAGTTCTTCAGTCAGCTGGTTATACGCCCTTTCCCAGTCTGATTTCAGACTGTGATGGGAACATCACTGACCTGAACAATCACCGAATTATGGTGACAGTAACTCAGCAGCTGCGAGATGGCCTCAATCAGGCGGAACGACCCTCCCCGGAGATAGCCAATGCTCTCCTGGAGACCTTCCTGGCCTCTCGCCGGGGACTTGCCAATGAGCCTCTGCAGCCGAAGCTTGGATATCCCACAGCTGAGGAGAATGGGTGGTTTCGTTTTGAGTATTCTTCACCGAACATTCTTCCTGCAGGGGACAGCGAGGTTGCGTTCCACGGCACACACCTGGAATGTTTGCATGGGATACTGGCCACAGGCAGGCTACTACCTTCGACACCTGACCTCTCCGGCACGCGAAGCTTCGAGGCACGACCAGGTGTGTATCTCCACAAGATGTCAAACAGGCATCTTGCTGCCGGTTACAGTTGTCTGGTGAGGATAGGACCTCGGCACATATTCGTGCGGCCCATGTTTGAGGTGGAGGCTGCGCACTCTGGATCGCAAAAACGTGGTAAGAAAACAAACCAACTGATATACTCCTATGATGCAGTCAAAATCCGAGCGCTGCTACTGCAAATATCAACCAAGGAGACACTCACCTTAGGTGAGTACCTCCGAGAGTGGAGTGGCTTGTTGGAGATACCACTGAGACAAGCACGGGAATCCTTTTTGGCGTTGGGATACGAACTGCCTGGCGAAGCCTCGTCAAGTGGAGTCAAGGAAGGAGGAGTTGCTCCCCTTCCGGTTTGTGAGCAGGCGTCCAGCTCACAGGGTGGAGTTTCTCCCCCGACCATGGCGTCAGAGATTGACCACAGCTCAACAACGCCACGTAGCTCCACTATAGTGGCCTGGGAGGGCCAACCAGGCGATCTAGGGGACTATTGCACTGCCTCTACGAAGCCGGAGACCAGCTTCTCGTTCGAAGTCTCGAAGGCTCTAGCAGCTTCGCTCCGGCACGGACATAAACCCTACATCAGCGTCACTTCAGCTGGTTGGGCCAAATTAGAGGACGTCCTGAGATGGCCAAGAGTGCAGGCCCAGCACGCCACGGCAGGCGACCTCATGGAGGTCGTTCGGAGTAACGCAAAAGGCAGGTACGAGCTGGGCGATTGCCAAGGCCAGAAGTACATCAGGGCTCTGCAAGGACATTCTCGCTCTGATGTGGACTCCAATGAGGTGTTGGAGGAACTCACGGAGGAGATGCTCCCCAGAATGCTGTATCATGGCACATTCTGGTCCTTGTATGACTCCATACGCCAACGAGGCCTTCTGCCTCAGAACAAGATTTCCAAGGGCCGCGGCAAAGGCGGACGTGGCAGAGAGGGACGGCAGCATGTTCACTTCGTCTCGGATCGGGACTATGGGAGACCTGGTGTTTCTGGATTCAGAGATAGCTCGTCGATGCTGGTAGCGGTCGATCCATGCAGAGCCATGCAGGTAGGGGTGCAATTTTTCCGTAGCAAGAACGGCGTCATTCTCACCCCTTCTGAAGTGCCCCCTTCTGTCATAGAGTACTACCAGAGCCTGAAATCAGGTACTAAGTACGGAGGCGACAACAGGCCGCTCTGATCGTGAGGACCCTCACCTAATGGTGGAGTCCCTCCCCACACTGATAATGCAGCTGCTCACGCAAAAATCTATGTTATGAGGCTGAAGGTCACTTCAATTTCATCACCAGACAGCAAGTATACCCCGAGGTCGCATGTGAAGCTCCGTGCGAAGTCGTGGGCCCGGATCTGCAAGTGAGTTGTCAGCCAAAAGTTTTCTGGAAGCTCTACTTGCCTTCTCGTACAGGCTCAACTCACCAGCTGTCTCGACTGTAGAAGCCATGCCTGAAACACCGAAGAAGAGTGGCAGCAGAGCGACCTCCCGAACCCCTCCTCCAGTGCGACGTCGGCCCCACCTATCCAGGTCGCCGCCAGCCAGTGACGCCATTCGGGAGTCCGACTCCGAAGACACAGCAGCCCCTAAAGCAGCCCCTAAAGCAGCTGGGCCTAAGGGCCCGCCGCCTCCGATGCCTGTTAACCTGTCAGGAAGTGGATCTAGCACAGATCGGACACCGGGCCCAGGTAAGGCACCTGGAGTGCCAGTGAAAGGTGGAGTCCCGGGAGGAGTTTCTCCCCTGGGACCACCGCCAAAGGCTGTGACCTCAACGATCTCCCATCCAGGGACAGGAGAGCTTCATGTCACCAGCACAAGTCCGGCAGGAGTTGCTCCGCCATCTACAAATAGCAACAACGGGCTGGAAATGGCGCCTGGCCTGCCTTTACTGAGTGTTTCATTGCCTCACCGCCTCTACTATAACATAGAGCTAGTGGTTCGTACCGAGCCTTCACAGCGAGGCTAGACACTCTCGCGAGACAGCAGTGTGCAAAATGGACGTCGCCAATCAGTCAGCGATACATTGCAAATCAGCCGGTTAACTACTTCATTAGTGCCAGAGTCTGCAGCTCGAGTCACTGAAGACACGTCCGATTCCGACTTCATTGCTTGCAGCCTTGAGGGGCGGAGCGTGTGCGAGTGCTGTGTTAAGGCACGGCTCGTCATGAAGTGACCGCGCAAGTAGCAAGCAGAGCAGCAGGTCGATCCCTCGCAAAGCGTGGACGTTAAGTTTCACCTCAGACAGTATCCTCCCGCTGCGTGTGAATGAAATGCTATTGTTGTTGGCAGCGTGTGCGTCTGCCGCCGCGCGGGGTGGTGCGATTTCTTTGCTAGCATAGGCTGAAACTCGAGTTTTGGCACATTGCTCACCTGGAACTGAACTTTGGACCTGTTTTTCCATTGGGTTTTGCTGTGTTTTCTAGCCAAAAAATGCAACAGCTGGCGGGCTGCACTGCACAAAAACATGCCGAGCTCTCCATTTCGAACAGTTTTTTTCGGTGTCTTCCTGTGCGTGTGTGCGTGTGTGCGTGTGTGAGGAACCCTGTTACCAAGGGACGAAACGCCTGATGTCAGTGTGTCAAAATGCAGGGAGTCCCAGGTCTGCTGCTCATGCTGGGACCGACGAAGACCATGAGTAAGCAGACGTGAAAACGTACCCGCTATGGGAGTACCTGGGTGGCCGCGTCCACAACGGGGACAGGACCCTTATCCCTGCAACGTGCTACATGTCGTCATCAGCATTGCACTTCTTGCAGATGGCAACACACGCCATTCCGGGTGTCTGGAATGACGACGACACAAAGGGACGGGACCCTAATCCCTCAACACGTTCCATTCCTTGGGTCTGGAAGGAAGAACCGAAGCCTATTCTTCTATGGGCCTTGCCGACTCTCGATTTTCTGCACATGCCAGCTTAGACTTGCGTTCCAGCTCCGTGCGGGGATTGCTGGGGTGATGACGTCCACGCGAATGCGACTTGTGTTTGCTGTTTCTTTTGTTGCTTCCTATGCGTGTCGCATTTCGCTTTGGTTTTTACGGTGTTTTGCCGACTCTCGACTTTTTGCACATGCCAGCTTAGACTTGCATTTGTCTTTCAGCTCTGTGCCGGGGTGGGGGGTGGATGGGGGGAGGGGTGATGACGTCCATGCGAATGCGGCTTGTGTCTTCTATTTCTTGTGTTGCGTTACTTCTCAAACGCTAACGGCTGCTCTGTGACGCCCTTGTTGCCGCTCTTGTTGCTTCACTTTTGAATCGTAAACCACGCAAAAACCTCAAGTTGCGGCTTTCCAGATGAAAACCTCGCAACAGACCCCAAAAATCATCAAAAATAAAAGACGAAAAGCCAGGTATTTGCGACAAATTCTGAAAAAAATGTAACCAAAAAACAAACCAAAAAACTATGGAAAACAAAAATCCTAAAAAACAACTTGTTGACGAAAACCAAACAAAACTCTGGGTTTTCAAGCTTTCGACCAAAAAACTTCCAAAATCAACGACACACCGTGCGGGGCGGCAGACACACGCTCCACCATGCTCCACCTTGTTGTTGTTGTTGCTGTTGCTGTTGCTGTTGCTGCTGATGCTGCAGCTGGTGCTGTTGCTGTTGCTGTTGCTGCTGCTTCCGCTGTGACTGTCGCTGTCGCTGTTGCTGTTGTTGCTGTGGCTGTTGTTGCTGTTGCTGTTGTTCCTATTGCTGTTGCTGCTGCTGCTGGCAATGCGTTGGTGCTGCGCTGGCGCTGGCGCTGGCGCCGTCGCTGTGGCTGTTGCCGTTGGTGATGTTGTTGTTGTTGTTGTTGTTGCTGTTTGTGTTGGTGGTGGTGGTGGTGGTGCTGGCCGCACTGTTGTTGGTGCTGTTGTGTTTGTTATAGATGCAGTTGTAGGTTGTAATTTTGTTGTTGCTGGTGGTGATGGTAGTGCTGTTGGTGCTGTTGGTGCTGTTTTGCCTCCCGCCTGGCTAGGATGCTGTTGGTGTTATGGTTGTGTTGGTTTTGTTGGTGTTGTTGGTAGTAGTAGCAATTGGTAGTAGTAGTTGTTGTTGTACTAGTAGTAGTAGTAGTAATAGTAGTAGTAGTAGTAGTAGTGGTGGTGGTGGTGGTAGTAGTAGTTTTTGTCACCCACCTGGCACACCTGTGGCAGCTCCGCGGGGACCCGAGATTTGCAAGTCACGACGGGATCAACTAGGCAGAAAACACTCAACACAGAAGTTAAGGCCACGCAAGACAAGCCGACCCCGTCGATCTGGAACTCACTGCTACTCCTATGTTGTTTCACTCCGGTAGTAGTAGTAGTAGTAGTAGTAGTAGTAGTAGAAGTAGTAGCAGTAGTAGTAGGAGTAGTATAGTAGTAGCAGTCGTCGTAGTAATAGCAGGAGTTTTTTGCATCCTGCATTGCTGAGCGAATCACTAGGCAGGGCACAAGATGTTTACAGGTAAATTCAACACACCTTTCATGCAGACAAAATTTTGCAGGAGTGGGAGGAAGAGGATGAGGAGGAGGAGGAGGAGGAGAATCCTTGCATATAAATAAGTCATCAGAGTGCTCCCAAGCCATGCTTCCGCCAGGAGTTGTGGACGTATCTTTCGTGACTTGCAGCAGAAATCTTCACGAATCTTCGGACTGATAGGTGCTCCCGGCAAGAGCGCTTTGCATCACCTTCTCATCACAGCGTTCGGAAGTATTGCGATGCCTTCCGCCTATAGCGGACTGGTATGAGAACATCCTAGTCCCATGCACCCTGGTCCTTCTCTTGCATCTCTTCATGCAACTGCAGTGAGTACAGGTACTTCCTTCAATCACATGTTTCAGCTATTCACTATAAATACATCTCGATATCATGGGTGCGATATGAAGGGGTGCCTCGCTCGATTGCACACTGAAGCCACCGCACCATAAGCGACCACGTTTGGCAGCACCTTGTGAAGCACATCCTAATCTCTCATGACAAGCCTGCGACAGCTCAGGCTTCTAATTGAAAGAACACAGAACACGTTTGACGGCTACAGCCCGTTCGGAGAGCGGAGATGACAGAAAGCAAGCTTCAACTCGGCGGGGGAAGATGCCGGCATCACTGTCTCTTCGATTTTCCTCCTGCCTAGCCGTGGTTTGGAGGGAGCTTAGTTTTGTAGTGCGGTCCTTTGGTAACGTTGCATGGTGGCCAACATCACGAGCATCTCTGCCATCTCTGCCTCTGGAAGGCAGGCTCTTCGTTGCACGCCCGCGTCATCCAGCTTTTCAAAGAAGGCTTGGGGGAAGGACGGGATTTGCATGCTGGCGGGCAGAGTCCGCTCCTCCGAAACACCTGAAAACAGGATCTGGCCGGGACGGAGGAATCCGGCGAAGGCTGCGCACAGATGGAACATTCCGCCCAGTATAACGTCACCATGCGGCGGGCAACCGCCAACTGCTTTCACTTAGCTGCACGCCTCCCGGGCTGGCATTTCGCGAAGAAGCCATAAGGCACGCTGCCAATTGAAAGTCGTGATTACGCCACCATAGAGGATTACCTGCACTCGAAGAAGCTGCCGGATGGTAAAGTGCACTGCATCCAGGCGCCTTATTCTTCTCCGATTTGTCGGCACCCGTGCGCTCCATTTCGTGCAAGAACCACAGGGCATAGCGCCACCTTGGCAACTGCTAGTAAGCGAATCTAGACCAAGCCGTGCCGACTGCAAGTAGAATCAGCGAAAGTTCCGCGCTGACAACTCGGACAATTCCAGGCTACGCGGCATGTCATGGTTTTCTGCTCCTCGAGTTAATGCCAGGTTGCTGTTTGGCCCGGACACAGGCCGAAATGAGAGTTGCATACGTCACCCCCTTCACGGGAAGCTGTCGCGCCTGCTTCCAAGAATTGCTTCCACACACTACTGCCTTGCAAAATTTTACAGTGGGCAATGCGCCTGCATTTCATTGAGCACTTCCTGAGCTCGAGCGCAAACGGCTGTTCAGCTTGCAAAGAAGACAAGACAATGTGCTTGACTCGCCCTGGCAACGAGTTCAAGCTTTGTTGAATTACTTGCGGCTGCCAAGGCTCAGTTGCCAACTGCCACTTGCCCCCTCCGGAACATGCAAAGATGCCTTCCTCAAAGCTCGCTGCATCATCTCGAGAAACCTCCTGGAAAACGAACCATGTGCAACACAAAGTGCCCAAACGACAAGTTTGGAGCTCCTCCTTCAACAGGACAAGGGCTTGTTCCCAGTGGCACGCAGCTTGAAAGGCACCTCAGATTCGGAGGTTTAGTGAGTCGCAGTCCTATCCAACACGACAAACCAAACATGGTCACTCGATTTGCTGCCCAAGGAACGCATGCAGCTGAGGTGCATCTGGGGCCTCGACTGCAAGCCAAGAGATGCCGATGTCTATTGGCAGTGGGGCTCTCGACTCAGACCCTTTTCGGGCGTAGTTTTTACTCTTACTGTCGCCCTCCGCTCCTTCTCCTTCCCTCCTCCCCTCCCTCTTCCCTTCTCCTCCTACAACACACGACACACACAACAGACACAGCACAGCACGTGACAGCACACCTACAACAACTAACAACACACACACACACACAACACACACAACATACAACCACACACACACACACAACACACGCAAGAGAACACGCAACAGATCTGGCAGACTGTAAACTCTGCGGGACGCGGCGCACGATTGGGACACCCTCCTCTGGAAGACTGTAAATTAATGCTGACTCTCAAGGGCCTTGCTGGATGCAGCACGCGTTTTGGAAGACTCTAAACACCAATGAATGCCACTGGGCGATCGCACAAACATGCACAACACAGATTTGGGCACGCGCACACACACACACAACACACACACACACACGCACGCAACACACACGGAGTTTGGGAGTCCATCAGGACTGAACCATTCACTTCCAGTTTTGCCATAATATGTTGATATAGTCGACGATAACCTGATAGCTTTATTGTGACGATCCTGACAATGCAACATGAACCTTAAAGTCCTCGAAACACACATGAGCACACAGTTCGGCTTGCCAGGTTTTTTGGCTTGGCCTGGTTGCCATTCAATCCTAAAGCAGGTACGTCTGGCTGATCAGGCCAGATATCACCATGCACTGACAGTGTCTTCGTTGGGCAGTGACTGTCAGGCATGCACTGCCCCCCTGCTGACAAAAGAACAATGCAGCACTGGAAAACACTTGTATCGCATGCACCAAAAACCTCTAGCTTAGAATCAAGGCTTACACACACACACCCCTCAGTGAGGGGGAGTCCTGGGTCCTGTGTCTAATTGCTGTGGCGACGAGACAGACAATGCAGTGCTGAAGAACGTTAGTAGTGAAAGCGTCCGAACCTCCAGTTTACAAGTACATGCAAACATACGCATTCACGCTCACATGTGTACCTCAAAAGGGCAAAGCTGGGTCCTGTATCGAATCGCATCAGGCACTGGTTCTTTTACAAAAACTCGCGACATCAAGTCCTGTCGGAATCAAATCCTGTCGGAATCTATCGATCACAGATGTTGGTAGCCGTCTTCATCATGCAGGAAACAGTAGTGCGGCCCATACCAATCATGTTGTTGCTCCTGAGTAGTATGGTGACTGTGATAGCAGCAACGATTCTCGCAATGTTGGCACCGGTGTTGGCAACGAATGGGTCCATCCTGAAACCGGAATCTGCGATTGAGCCTGTCCCAGATCTGCCAGAGCAACTCCAGCAACTGAGCAGTGGATGCTTGACTGACACGCCACTGAGTATCTCTCATCATTTGATTGTCCATGGCTGCTGATTACCTGCAAGATATGAAAACTCGAACCTGAAAGGTGGATTCGCGCGTTGCCTCCTATGCACATGCTGCACAACAGAAAGAGGCAAAAAGAGAGAGAGAGAGAGAGAGAGAGAAAGGAGAGAAAGAGAGAGAGAGAGAAGAGAGCAACAGCTGTGGTCTTGTTTCCGGGACCTGGGCAGATTGCAATTGTTAGTCCGTCGACGATTTCTTCGCTGTCTTCAAGACATAGCGAACCAAGTCCAATGTGCTGCGGAACCTCTTCTTAGGTCCTGGCTTTTCTTTAACAATGCGATTTCCGTGTTTTTGGAGGAAGCCGAGGATCAGCGAAGCAACGATTGGGAATGTAAAAATCGTCGCCTAAAATGCGGGTGTTCTCCATATGGCGTCGAAACATCTTACGTGGGCTAAGAAGAATCTTGATCCTAACACCGTCAGAGTCCTCATCCATCATGCGCAAACGTCGCCGAGGTTTGTTAGGAAGTGGCTCTGGTTCCGGAACAGGAACCGCTTCAGGAACAACTGCACTGTCCTCCAATGATTGTTCATCTGTGGTACCTCCAATGTGTGCAGAGTCTACATCGGAGAAATCCTCCGGGGTGATGCATCGAGGTATGCATGTAGAAGAATTATCACCACTGTCAGTTTCGCTCAGATTGTCGACGTACCATCCTGAGGGCATGTACTCGTCAGAGATGGAAAAAGAGTCACAGTCATCTGACGCAACCTCCGGAACAAATCGAGCCATGGTGCAATCCCTTGCTCCTACCGAGGGTCCTGAACCTATGCGCCGACAGAAATGCACAAGGGACATTCAAGAAGCAAACCATGCAACGGCCACTGTCCTGACGCGTACCTTTTATACAGAATGAATCAAGTCACCATACCTGTGGATTCCACCGAGTTGGGTGGTTCTGTACATCATCGGAATCCCTGAAATCTGGAGCGGTCCTCACGAATTGAACCACATCCAATGTAGCCAGTGCAGTGATCGGTTCAAGGAAAGAGAAATGCCTCCCGTTTTGATGTAATTGGAAACACTGCAGCTGGGGACGGCGTCCTGTCATCTCTTTGATCCTATAACTGCAGCACACCAAATGAACGATCATCGCCTGGTTCCTGGTACATCGATCAGCTGGCATCTGAACTGTAACTCTGACAGCCTGCGGTTCACGCGGAAAACCCGCGTCGGCGGCTGTCCGTTTCATGGCTTTGATGTACGAATGTTCTAATCCTGCAGCCGTGAACTCCGCAACAGGTATGTGCGTTCA